>CAVNYN010287615.1:0-30093 GCA_963692815.1 Nyctanthes arbor-tristis | reverse complement strand
CTTGGAAGACAAGACAATCCTTCTATGATTTGGATTCCTTTTCCTCCTATGATTCTTCTTCTTTCCCTTTCCTTTTCCTTTTCAACTTTGGATTATTTTTGACAACAAACACAACAGTTTATTCTAGCTAGTGAGCTTTGTTATAATATGATGCCTATTTATGGCTTTGTATTTTTTCAATTATATACTCATTAATATATTAAATTATATCTTTATATTTATTGTGTCTAAATTATGTATCTTTAATTATGTTTTATTATGCTGTAATTAAGTAATGTAGATATATACCTTTTAATTAAGGCTTCTTGTCAATATATAGTGATGAACGCCAAAGCGGAGATCGATCCATAGGAAGATAACGCGACCAAAATACTTCAACTTTTGTTCTCATGTATGTAATCTTGAAGGAAGACAGCAGCTGAAGATGCCAAAAGGCAGTATCATATATGATAATTGCCAGGATATCAATCAACATGAAATTGGTTTCAAATGAAATTAGAACACTAAACAAGAGGACATAAACAATAAAAAGAATAAACTCTAATATATATGAAATAAATATATACTTGTTCTGATACTCCTTCATGCTAGATATATATATATATATATATATATCAATGTGCTAAAAAAGTCAAACGGCAGGAAAGACCTCTAAATATTTCCTTTTGATGGTACTGAATTTTTTTACGGATTTAGTTTTGGACCACATCAGGAAAACGATGGCCAAGAACATCTACAACATATGTCATTGATTACTTTCTTTGCAAATTGAATTGCAAGTATTGGAAAAATAAGGTTTACAATTCTCCATCCTTAACTGTAAAGTACTAATTTCTTATATCGGTGAATACCTTAAATCTGGATTTCATTGATAAGGAATTTTGGCTTAGGGAATCTAGGAAAAGAGCTCAACCATGCATTTGTGTAACATCAAACTTGAATTCATAGGGAATACCATGTGAATCATGTTTTCCGAAAGAGACAATTAAATGACAGGTAATTCGCGCAAAAAGTCATTACCTTTGGATATTATTGTGCAAATATCACTACTTTTAATTTTTTTGGCAATTTCGTCCTCACTTTTATATTTCTCTTGCAGAGTTCATCCTTATATGTATTTTCATTTAACTTTCTCTATTTCTATAACGGCATTTTTGTCCAGTCATAGTTTAAAATTTTAAAAATTTTCAAGTAAAATTCCAAAATAATTAGAATGGTTGAAAACTAATTAAAGTAAATTGTATTAAAGAAAAAATTAAAATTATTCTTTTTCTAATTAATTTGGAACTATGGTTGCAATCTTATTTAAATTCTTGACCATGGATGGACAAAACTACCCTTATAAAAATGAAGAGAATTAAATTCAAATGGAAACAACTATAGATTTTTGCAAAAGAATGAAGGTAGGGACGAAATAAATTCTGCTTTATGAGCTAGATATAAATCAATATGTGCTAATTAAAAATTCACACGTAAAAGAAAAATGAATTTTGGACCTTTTTGGACCACATCAGGAAAAATGATCACCAAGCACGTCAACATCACATTTCATTGATTACTTTCTTTGCAAATTGCATTATTGAAAAAATACAAATTCATCATCCTAAAGGCAAAATACTGTCATATTAGTTAGTACTACCATTTAAGGATACGTTGGCTTATTTACGCGAGAGATCGGAAGAGCGTCAATTCTAGGGTGGAACTTAATGCCTCCAATCTTGTTCTAGCTGTCCTATGTGAAAACTAAACAACACACTGAATAGTTCAAATATTAATATTTCATTAATTAATATTTAAATTTAACACTACATAGAGTACTAAAAAGTTCTTTTAACCCCCCCCCCCCCACACCAAAATAAATAAATAAATAAATAAATAAATCGTCCACACTGCGCATTGTAATAAATTCTTTTTGGCCGTGGATTTCGAACATGGGGTAGGAAGGAAGAAATAGCATGAAGGAAAAAAAAAACTTTTAATGTGGTAAGACACATGGACAAGTGCATATTGTTAATGTCATCTTGAAAAGGTGACGTCCCTACTTCTCCATTCACATAAGCATAAAATTTGCATGAAGTATCCGTTTTCGACATATATATAATATATGCTTTTGAATAGCTTAACGAGTCGAATTGAACTAGTCTCTTTTGCCACTACTAATATCATGTTTTTTCTGAGTATATATATTTAGGATTTCTTTATTTTGCGTTTGGGTTATATTTATCTTGGGCATGTTTTGTAAGGTCCAGTTTATTTGGTGTATGTGCCCCGCTATGGCCCATCTAGTCATTGTAGGGTTCCGTTGCTTCGGAATAAATGTGGTACTGTGATAGTTGCAGGTGCACCTATGTCAGCTCCTTCAATTATGGATCAAAATTTTCATGTCTTTTATCTTTTATTTTTCTGTTGCTTTTCTTCGATGATGATTATATGTGTATTCGATGCAAACTATATGAATATTAACATAAAATATGGTGTCGTGTTTTTAACTATGCATGCAGATCTTTCTTAATCTCTGTAGATATAGATAATTATAGACTAGATCTCTAATGGGGACATTTTATGGATTTTTTTCTTTGAAAAGCTTCAAGCCAAGTTTTTCTGGGTTAAAGGTTTCCTATCTTTATTATTTTACTACATTACATTGCAGGTTAGTACGCTAGTAGCAAGATAATGTGAAGCTTATAAAATACTTCAACTGTGATACATCGGATCTAGAATTTTTACTAGCTGGTCGAAACAAAGCCGGCTTACTAAAAAGGGGACTTGACTATGTTGATCCAAACATTGTCATAGGTTGAACCAGAATCATCGTTGCTAAATCTTTTAACTTAGTTTTGGAATTCCAAACCCCATCTTCGTCCTTGTATAGAAGATTATGGTGGAAAAACTGAACTTTGAACCTTATGATTTAATTCACACGTTTTTAGTGAAAAAACCAGCTGTTCGCTTTTCTATAGAGCCAAGTCAATAATTGCATGCCCCATACTACGTACCACTCGAGTCAGGATTATCCTACCCACCCAGGAATATTTTCTACTGACTTTGGATACAGGACGTGGATGTTGGGCATCCTCAGAAATCCCCTACAGACTAATTTGGACTGTAATACAATTATGTACTCAACAGAGAAGTTTAGGGACTTAACTAGAAAATACAATAAAGAAGGTAAAGTTGCAAAAGGCTTGAACCACGCTGTATACCAATTTGAACTACTGGTGATGTTGAATAGAATATAGGTTGATATTTTAACACCCCCACTCAAGTTGAGCACACCCGTGTGATTCCCAGCTTGTCCCTTAAGTAAACAAACCTTGAAAGTGCAAGATATTTTGTGAAGAGATCAGCAACTTGATCAGCTGTAGGAACATATTTCACTTCTAGCTTGCCATCAAGAACTTTGTCTCTTACATAATGTATATCAAGCTCAATGTGTTTAGTACGAGCATGATATATAGGATTTGAGGCTAGTGCGCTGGCACTTAAGCTGTCACACCACAGTATAGGAGTTAAATCACCATATAAATTCAATTCAGCAGTGACCCAATCCAGGTTATTTCAGTAGTTGCATTTGCAAGTGACCTGTACTCAGATTCAGTTGATGACCTAGAAACAACTTGCTGCTTCTTTGAGGACCATGCTACAAGTGTATCACCCAAATATATACAATAACCAGAGGTAGACCTTCTATCATCAGGGCATGAGGCCCAGTCTGAATCAGAAAATTTTTGGATATCGATATTGTCGGATTTTTGAATCAGAATTCCACAAGTAATGGTTCCCTTTAGATACCTGAAAATCCTTTTGATAGCATTCCAATGAACATCACTAGGCTATTGTAAAAATTGGCTGAGCTTGTTGACAGCAAACATAATGTCTGGCCTAGTGTGAATCAAGTACTGGAGACCACCTATGACACTTCTGTACACTGTTGGATTGTTCAAGGGTTTGCCATGATTTTTTGATAATGGTTTTCCACTTACCATGGGTGTTGAAGATGGTTTCAGGTTTTCAAAACCAAATGTTTTCAGCAAATCTGCAATGTACTTTGTTTGACATAGATGCAACCCACATTGATCTCTCGTAACTTCTATGCCCAGAAAATGATGTAGTTCACCAATATCTTTAAGAGCAAACTTTCCATTCAATCTGTTAATGAATCTTTGCAGCAATGAAACATCGTTTCCTGTTATTATGATGTCATCCACATAAATCAGAATGAAGATCACTTGCTTCTGATTTTTGTGAAAGAACATAGAGTTATCGGCCCTTGATTGCACAAATTTCCAATCAATTAATGTGTTCTTCAATTGATCATACCATGCCCTTGGAGCTTGCTTCAAACCATACAGGGCTTTCTTTAATTTGCACACAAGATTAGGATTATTTTTGTCAATAAATCCCTCAGGCTGTTTAAGATACACCTCTTCAACTAGAGTGCCATTTAAAAAGGCATTGTTAATATCTACTTGTCTAATGCTCCAGTTCTTAGATACAGCTAAGGTAGGTATAATCCTAACTGTGCATGATTTGATTACCGGACTGAATGTTTCACTATAATCAATTCTCGCCCATTGCAAGAAACCATTTGCTACAAGCCTGACTGTATACTGCTGTATTTTTCCAGAGACATCATATTTA
Organism: Nyctanthes arbor-tristis; assembly: GCA_963692815.1. Lineage (NCBI taxonomy): Eukaryota > Viridiplantae > Streptophyta > Magnoliopsida > Lamiales > Oleaceae > Nyctanthes > Nyctanthes arbor-tristis. The sequence goes on along the minus strand of CAVNYN010287615.1, from coordinate 25,452 downwards.
ACTCTGAATACCCATTTGCTATCTATTATCTTTTGACCAGGCTTAGATGGAACCAACTCCCAAGTTTTGTTTTTGATTAATGCATCAAATTCTCTTCTCATGGCTTCTTTCCAGTTTTTATTTTGTAATGCATCAGATACACATACAGGCTCCAAGGCTAACTGATTTTCACCAAGTTCAAATTCCTTAGCAGAAGCCAGATATGTCTTAGGCTTAAAAATTCCAGCCTTACTTCTAGTAATCATATGATGTCCACCATTCCTTGGTTCTGTTGGTTCTGCAAGAATCTGATCAGAGTTTTCATTTAACTCCCCACTGACTGATTTAAACCTGACTCAGTATTATCATTTTCAGCAGTGTTCAGTAATTCAGAATTTTCATTCCTATCATAAATATCACCATCTACAGAGTGATTCTCTTCTATTTCAGGTTCCTCTGCTGCTTGATCTTCTCTTGGAATGGTTGTATCAACTGGATTGTTTTGAGTTACATTCGTAACTTAGGTAATGTAGTGAGGTAGGGTCTATATGACAATTTCTGATAAATTGGTATTATTTCTTTTGTTTAAGAAACCTTGAGCAAAAGGAAACTCAAGTTCATTAAAAACTAAATGTCTTGACAAGTACACCTTTCCAGTAGGACTCAAGCACCTGAATTGTGTGAATTACTATATCCAAGAAAAACACATTAGATGGAATGAAAACTAAACTTGTGTGATTGATAAGGCCTCAAACAGGGAAAACAAGCACAAGCAAACACTTTAAGATCATTATAATCGGCTGGTTCTTTATAGATCATCTGATGAGGAGAATTTATGTTCGAAACAGGAGTAGGTAGTTTATTTATAAGTTGAGTGGCTGTATGGAAGGCTTCCCACCAATAGGTTAGTGGCATTTTAGCTTGAGCTAAGAGTGTAAGTCCAGTCTCAGTTATATGTCTGTGTTTTCTTTCCACTCTCCCATTCTGTGCTGAGGTATAAGGACATGACAATCTAAGCTCAATTCCAATGGTTTGAAGTACGTTTGAAAAGCTTTTGAACTCTCCACCACCATCACATTGTAGGGTTTTAATTTTCCTCTCAAACTTGTTCTCAACTAGGTTTTTAAATTGGATAAACATGGTTATAGCATCAGATTTTTGTCTTAGTGGGTAAATCCAAGAGAATCTGCTATAATCATCCACAAAGAGGATATAGTATCTAAACCCAGAAGTTGAGTTAACAGGTGCAGGACCCCAAAGGTCTGTATGTATCAAATCAAGTGGGTATTTGGCTTGTGACTTTGAAGATTTAAAGGGAATGGCATGTGATTTACCAAGCTGACAAGCATCGCAGAAAGAAGGAATTTTATTTCTCATGGAGTGATCATTACATGCCTGCAAGACTCTAGACAAGATAGGGGCAGCAGGGTGACCAAGTCTCATGTGCCAAAGTCCTAGTTTAGACTCAACAAAAGACTGACTCGAGGACTCTAATGACTGTGCACCACAAGACTTAACAGCAAAAACTGATAAAGGAAAATTATTCTTCTGATTTTTCTTATAGGATAAAGGTTTGTGATCTTGAAGTAGCCTAGCAGCAAAGTTTCTTTCCTTAATTTGTCCTTTACAACACAACAGCTTGAATCAAACTCAATAATCACATCATTATCAGTTGTAAGCTGGGAAACACTTAAAAGATTCTTCTTGATTTGAGGCACATACAGCATTTTTCTCAGCAGTAAACTATTATTTCCAGTGTTCAAATAACCTGTGCCAGTGTGTGTAATCTTTAACTTACTACCATCACCAACTGACAATTTTTCCTTACCAAGATAGTCAAAGGGTTCGGCAATGTTGTTGATTTCTCCAATCACATGGTTGGTTGCTCCAGAGTCAGCATACCAGGCAGGATCACTAACTGCTGTGGAAGTGGCAACCATTGTTGAAGCATTGTTTTTATCATCATCAGACTTATACCCGTGCCAATATTCCTTGGCAACATGGCTCATTTTACCACAGATTTGACAAGGCCCTTTTCTGCCTTCACTTGCATTTGTTCTCCCAGCTCTTCCTCTGCCTCTAAAACCACTGCTTCTTCCTCTACGATTTGATTTGCCTCCCCTGAAATTTGAGTAACTTGGCATCTCATTTTTGAGAGCATTAAGGTGCTCAATACGACTCTCAAAGGTCAGAAGGACTCACTGTAGCTCAGTCCAAGAAATTCCTCTACGATTTGATTTGCCTCCCCTGAAATTTGAGTAACTTGGCATCTGAACAATATTTGTAGAGATGTCTCCAAGGTTCACTGAGGCAAAGCCATTTTTGAGAGCATTAAGGTGCTCAATACGACTCTCAAAGGTCAGAAGGACTGACTGTAGCTCAGTCCAAGAAATATCCTCCCTACTATTGATTTGTAATACTATTGGAGTGTATTCTTTGTCTAGCACAGCCAACACTTGGTTTACAAGATCTGAAATAGACACCGTTTTACCAGCAATCTCTAGATTGTTATCAATCTGCTTCATAGTATTCAAGTATTGATCCATAGAGAGTGAACCCTTCATGGTTCTTTGCATCTCTGCTGTGAGAAAAGTGATTCTGGACCGATTTAGAACACCAAAAAATTCTTGAATTCTTGCCCACAGCTTCGCAGAACTTGAAGCTTCCATAACTCTCTGAGCTATATCCGGGGTCATCGTAGAGTAAAGCCAGCCCATCAATAGCTGGTCAGTAGAGATCCACTTCTGGTATTCTGGGTTTGCGCTCACTTCAACAGTAGTACCGATATCACCATTGCCGGCATCACCGGTGATTTGAGTTCCCAGAAATTCAAGGGGACATTTGTTCTCTCCGTTGATGAAACCCTCAAGAATATGCCCCTTTATGAGTGGCATAATCATATGTTTCCAGAGCAAGAAATTGTTCCTTTCGAGTTTGACAGCAGGAGACTGAGAGATAATGGCCCCAAAAAACTGAGATTGGTTGCCGCCCACCATTGATGGCACCTGTGATGCATTTGTGAGAGAATTTTCACTGCTAAATTGGGGATTCGCTATAAGAGAGGCTCTGATACCAAATATGAAAATTGGGAATAAATTCTATATATTTAAGCAAAGAATTGAGATCACTATATATACAATTGCTGGTTACTTATCCTACCTACCCAGGAATATTTTCTACTGACTTTGGATACAGGACGTAGATGTTGGGCACCCGCAGAAATCCCCTACAGACTAATTTGGACTGTAATACAATTATGTACTCAACAGAGAAGTTTAGGGACTTAACTAGAAAATACAATAGAGAAGGTAAAGTTGCAAAAGGCTTGAACCACGCTGTATACCAATTTGAACTACTGCTGATGTTGAATAGAATATAGGTTGATATTTTAACAGGTAACATTAACATCTACATAACATTAAGAGAGAAAAAAATTTTAGTGTGTATGCAGATGTCACATATTATGGTACTATCCACACATATACTAGTGTGTATTCACAATAATAGGTTTTATGCACTAGATGTTTGGTATCGTAAATTCGTAATGGCACCAAACGATGATATGGTATACTGTCAGACGTTGATATTATCTCATCACTACCCCACAAATCACATCAACAGCTGACAAAAATATGTGTGTCTTGGCATTCCTAAATTTTTATTAAGTGTCAAAAATGTGTAATGAATTTTTACATGATATGTTCAATGGGTGGTATTTTTTATTGCATGCAAATTTATTATTCTTGGTCGACAAGTAGGTATTTAGGCGTTTGTATACTTGCTTAGAAATCAAGAAAGTCGAATACATGCAAATATCTAGTTTCCTAATTTGATTTATATTCTACTGACCTTGTATGACTAGGTTAAACTTTTTTCCATGTTAAGTTATATTCATATAAGTAAAGCTATGTGATTATGATATACTGATATTATCTTTCATTGTATATGAATTATACATGGTAATCTTGATTCTTGACTACACTGTATCTATGTAACCTCTCTTGTAGGTTAGGAGAACCAATTGAGTCATTCCTTCCAGCAATATCCAAAGAACTCGATAGCAAGAGAGCAAGCACACGACCGCCCGCGAGACTCGTTCTTGCACAGTATTTACATGCTTCCTAAAGTTATGTTTCAAAAGAAGTGCGAGAGATAAAGAAGAAGAGTAGCGAGAGTTGTCAACACGAGAAAAAGCGAAAAGAGAAGTTCTTTTTTAAGTTTTCCTTGGGTATTAATTGTATATTGCGATATCATTTGATTCTTTTCTCTATATTAGACGTTCACAAGTGTTAGTGGATTGTTTATCCCGTGACAAAGGTGCCCGCAGTTTTTCCCTTTTTTTGGTTTCCACGACAACAATTCTGGTGTTATCTTGTTCTGCGCACATACTCGAGCTAGATATCTAGGTCACGTTCTGTTAAACACTAGATAAATTGTTTAAGTAGCTACGCAATTATACGTCCTGATTAGAGTCTAGATAATCACGTATTCACGGATTCATTGATGCAATCTAAAAGACAGGATAATTGTCAGGAGTTTGAGCGTGTCTTCATCTAACATGAGATTTCAGGCTCTTGAAAATTTTTGTTAAAAGACAGGAAAATAAACGCCAAACGGGCCTAGAAAGTCTTTGCCACACATTAATTATCGCTATAGCTGAATTATTTTCCACTTGGCATGATGTAACTAAAATAATCACATGTGCTTTTTGCAGCAGAATTGTGTGGACGAGTGAAGTGTCCCAGGATGGCCACAATCTGCTTAGAATATCCCCAAATATTGTACTGTCATCAGTCGTTATTATGTACTATATATGGTGTATACTATTTAGTGAAAATAAACAGCATCATATAAATAATTCTGATATTATTTGTCATTTTAATTTGACTTTAATACTCGAAAAACTGTATGTGGTTTACAATTTGATAGCTTCGAGGTTGAGTTTGGCAATGTTGACTCATCTCAATGACGTAATCACGTAGAACACATGGCAGAATTGGCGGAATAGAGATATAGAATTGAATAGAAAATGGCAAAATCACAATTTGGCAATTTGGTGCATCTCTAATTAAGGGGAGTATATAATATACCTTTTCCAAAAGGGCAATGACGATCGATTTCTGTCATCCGGACCGTCTAAACCTCTTAAATCCATTTTTACTGTTTTCTAAATGGAAAAATATACATACTACACTTTTTAATATCCATACCCACATTTTATTAGAGCCACGAACCCCGTCTTTATTATTTCCCTAACAGTTTCTACCATATTTTTTTCTCTAGTCTTTCATTTAGTTATCAACTCATATTTTTAATGATGGGTATATATCCAAAAAATAAATAAATAAATAAATGATCTTCTACTTAGGTTCTTGTAAAAATATGTAGTTCTACTTTGTAGCTACTACTATGATATTTATTGAAAAAAATTTAGAAAGTTCTAACTGCGACATCCCAATTTTTTCCTTATGCTTACGTTTCACGCGATAGATTGAGATGTGAGGACCAAATTAAATATGAACACAAGATTAAGGGCTAAAATGGAAACACAAATTATATATATATATATATATATATATATGAATGAAACAAATCCAAGTCGGTTGGCCATTGACATTTGTGTGGGTGTGTGTGTGTGTCTATATATATATATATTTATTATTATAATGATGATGATAATAAAGGAAAGAAGAAAGTAAAGAAACCAAAGCAGTCTCCCAAATTCTTGAGGAAAAAAAAAATTGGAAGAATATTAGGAAAGGGAGAAGAAGAATACAAGAATCATATACATGTAAGTGCTATTTGTTTTTAAGTTCAATTTATACAAGTTAAGACGTAATTTTCATTTAGGGTTTAAGGGGATTCTTGTGAAATTAATACTAATACTATAGTATAAGTTGTTTTCTATAAGTTAAAGAGTAGGAATTCTAGTTAGACATGGAATACACTAAAAATTTTGTGTATATATGTGTCTATATATATATATATATAAATTAGTGTGGAAATTTTGCTTAAAAGGGTAAGAATTATTGTTATGTTTTTAGTGACATTTGAGGGAGTATGGGATGCTTTGACCATTTGTAAAAATTTAATAAAGACTAGAATAAATGTAAGGAATTGATAACTTAATGTTTAATAGAAAATATGAAAGTCTTGTTTAAAGGCTAAGAATCATTGTTTAAAGGTGAATAGTTAGTGTTGTTATGGTTGGTGGAAATTTAATATTTTAATTTGTAATATATTATATTATTACAATTTCTAAGATGGAGTAAAGTCTACAATAACCATATGAAGTGGGCAACTATATACCTAGCTAGCTGAAAAATGAAGAATATTGAAAATTAAAGGAATGTAGGACTTGTAACCTTAAAAGGAAGTTTCATATTGATATAATTAATTGAACTAGAAAATTTTTAACTAGTAAGTAAATTTGAAAGAAGATAAATAGGATTGAGAAGAGAGAAGTAAAGAAATTAAGTTATGTGTGAAATAGGATGGTTGATTATTGATTATATTATCAACTTTTGTTACAGGGGACACTGAGGAAATTGGAAAAGCCTATCAACCGAACTAAATCATATATATAGCCTGTGAGTGTAATTTTTCTCTAATCACTCTTAGAAATGAAATTTATTATGTTTTTATTTTCTATGATGTTGTGAAATTTATGACAAAAATGATTTTATGGATTCATTTGAAAATTCTTCCTTCATTCGAGAAGTTTACGAAGTTGAAAATATGATTAATATCTAAGAATTTCAAAGATATGATTTATTAGAAATTCAAACGATGAATGAATTGAAAATTTCCCCAAGTTGTATAATATGTTATGAATATATCGCCTATGGGCGAAAGGGCTTATAACTCAAGCTGACAAGATGATTTCCGCCTAGGCAAAAGCGCCTATGGCACAAGCTGGTTGTTGCGCTATCTAAGGCGAATGTGTCATATGGTACTTATGACCCGAGTTGGTGTCTACGCGCATATGACTTGATATTATGTTTATGAGATGTTGGATCTTCCTTGGTGAAATTTATTTGTATTTTAAATTTTTATTAAAGATGATTTTCTTATGACTATGTTGGATTAATATGGCAGTGAAAGGGTATTTTGTTAAAAGTATGGAAGTTTTCTCAACTTTCCACTCACTTAGCGTTACTGCTCACGAAAATATTTCTTAAATGTTTTCCTTATAGATAATAACTGAAGTTTAAGCAACTTTTGTAATCAATTTCATTATGGAGACAAGCCTTTTGACGATGTTGGTATGATCACATAGAAATATGACATGGAAATATGTTTTCACGTACTTGAAAATATAATGAAATATTTTGCATACTTATGTATAATAAGAAAAAGAGAATGAAACTAACATATACTTTTGTATGCAGACCATTATGTAACTTTCGTTATGCTATGATATGTATCCATTTGAACTTTGGTATGTTGTGGTCATGGAATTTTTTTTTAAATGGTTGTTTTGAGTATGAGTTTGGTATTCGTTAGTTATACAAGGTGGATTATTTTATGCTGTCAAAATTTTTCTAAGTATATATAATTTGCATATTCACGAGTTTTGATGGTAGATTCTAACTTTTTGTTAGAATCAATCGTCGATATACATCACACTTTAAGTATGCTAGAGATACTAGGGGTGGGGGCGTGTCACTAACATCGAGATTTTTAAAACGAAAACATCATACGACATAAGGTCTCACATTTAATAAATGATTTTTTTAATCAAAGCACCAACTAGGCTACAGCGTCGTTTTTAGGCGTCCGTCTTACCTAGCTAGTGGGGGTTTGGAATCCCCCTACCCTTTTTATTAATATCTCAAAAACCAATACAACCCAAGAGGGGGGCATAAAACCTGACCTCCAACTGAATGTACAATCAATGAAAGCAGTAAGTAAGGAGGTACTACCTCCCTAACACTGGAATCAGTAAGAAGAAGAAATAAAACAATAGCTAGAGTAATGGTACACATGACTCAAAGAATCAAAAATTAAAAAAAATTAAAAAATTGAGTTAAACTATATACCTCTGACTGAGGGAAAACCATGACGGTCCATCTGTAGTAGTCCACGGGCTGTTGAAGGCAGATTGTGCACCCATACTCTGTGTAACCCTATCTGGTCCAGTCTTTAGAAGCAAGAGCATCAGCAACCTGGTTGCCCTCGTGGAAAATGTGTGAGAGTCTATCTCTATCAGAGTGCAGCTACTGCTGAATGCACTGAATAATGAAATGAAGATTCCAAAGACCACCTCCTTGAAGAATGCAATGGATAGCAATAGCAGAATCAGCCTCCACCCATAAATGTGAGATACCAAGTGACCTGGCCAGTAAAATACCATCGAGGATAGTGCGAACCTCAGCCTCTAAAATCATACAATCCCCATAATCAGTAGAAAAGACACGAACACATCGCCCTCTAGAGTCCTTGATAATACCACCTCCACTAGCTCTCCCGTCAACAACACATCCATCTGTATTCACCTTGTGAAATCCCATAGATAGTCTCTGTCAAAAAACCAAAACAGAAAGGGAAGGAGGGAGAGAGGAAACAAAAATGCCAAATCTGGAAACCAAAGTAGTGTCCCCTCTCCAATGTGTGAAGCAAAATGGTCTGTCAATGTGAAGAAAAGATATAGCCTGATGCAGAAGCCAAATAATCCTCCTAGCATCAATAGCTATGCCATCTAATAAATGATTAAAAATAAAAATTTTGATATAAATTGGTTAATGATGTAAATGAAAAAATTAGGGAAAAAAACAAGGAAGTTAATGAAATGCAATTATTATGTTGTGGTGTAGTTATTATATTAGTGAAAATAATGTGGTCTGAATATAGTCTCTTTTTTTAAATTTTGTTTCTATTAATTTACTACTTTACCCCCAGGACTTTTATAAGACTATATATGCTTTTTGGGGCTTTCCGTATGATTATTATGCCAATTATTAAAATTTCTACGAAGTTTTCTTCCTCTGGTGGATTCCAGTTTTCTTCCTCCGGTGGATTCCAGATCTCATTGTTTTATACAAGGTTTTAGCTGTAACTTCTTGTTCTGCGTCAGACGACTTCATGGCCTTGTGCAGATCGACTGTTATATGGCATACCATCAATTCAAAGATCTTAACATTTTTACTATTATTTTTGAAGAATTATTAGAGCAAAAGTAACACAAAATTGCAACAGGCATTGACGCATTACAAGATAACAAAGAGGCCTGTGTTGATCATGGTAGTGTTATGGGTTCAACTAACTTAAAGAAATCTTTTTAACTCGTCTTTTGAATGTGTGTACACATCGATATCTTTGTATAAAAGATTTATGATGCGTGCAAGATTGACTACTCGCATTAGGATCGCCAATGGTACCGCTGTTGGGTGAAGGAGTTCTTGGTTTACATCCTTCCATGCATCTGCTACTTGTTTCTCGAGTAAAGCAAATGCTTCTTCTTTTGAACTCCCTTTTTGGTTCAAGTAATAGTCGACAACTGATAGTTTCTGTTCAAAATAGAACAATAATGAAATGCAAAATAAGATTTGTCGGATTCATCTTGGAAGTGTAAACTTTTAGAATAAATTCAAAATTCTTACCCCATGGCCTACCATGTCATCAAACAAATATAAAATAAATAATCAACATATAAAGCGTTTGGTTACTACTCTTAACAAGGTTGATCTTTTAAAATGTAATATAACTTCTTCTATTCCATAACGAACTCCATATAAAGACTTGGGATTCTATCTTAAAAGGTCAACCTATTAAGAGGAGTAGCTCAAGCGCTTATATATTGGTTTATATTTTTATACTTAGTAGATATGGTATTTATCCTCAATATGCCCCCGCAAGATGGCGGCTCATTGGAGCAGACCAATCTTGAAATCCGTATGCTCATTTGAGTCTTAACCGAATCGAATTGCTCGTTTGAGCTTAACGGGCTCTGATACCATAAAGAGTTTGAAGAATGGAGAGGAAAATTTCTTTAGGGATAAAAGGATCATCTCGATTGGTTGTAGAAATTGATGGCTGGTAAGTTTTTGAAAATGGAAAGATGGTCTCAACAAATTCTACATGTCACGAGACGAAAATTTTATGAGACGTACGATCAGGAAATATATAGGCACTTTGAGTGTTGGAATATCCAAAAAAAACACAAGGTCGGGACTTCATTTCTAATTTGTGTTTAGTGTATGACTTTAACCATGGATAACACAAATAACCAAACACTCGAAGCTTGGCTAGGTTGGGTGGGTGGCTAAATAATTTTTTAAATGATGATTTGAATGATAAATTAACCTTAGGCATACGGTTTATTAGATAAACCGCCATGTTGAATGTGTAAGGCCAATATTTAATTGGGACGGAACCATGGTGCAGTAAACTTAGAGCCGTCTCAACAATAGGTCGGTGTCATCTTTCGGCAAATCCATTATGTTCTGGCGTGTGTGGTGGGGTGGTGAGGTGAGCAATGCCTTGAGTGGATAGGAATTGTGAGAGTGACATAAATTCACCTCAATTATTATCAGTATAGAGACGGATTATTTTTGAGTCGAAAAAGTTTTCAACTAATAGTTTGAAACGGGTAAATATATTATAAACTTCAGATTTTTTGCGCATTGGGTAAAGCCATATATACCGTGTAAAATGATCAATGAAGCATACATAATATTTATATCCTTCATTCGACTAGATAGGTGAGGTCCATACATCAGAATAAATTAATTCTAACGGAGATTTGCTAGTAAAGCTTGAATGATGAAACGGTAATTTATGGCTCTTATTACATTGACAGGCATTGCAACTGAAGTTTGAAATAACATTCGATGATACCGACAACTTGTTTGATGACACTAAATAAGACAAGATTTTATTTGATGAGTGACCTAATCTACTACGCCAAATTGGCAATGTAGAACGAAAAGCAGAAAAGGCAATCAAGGGTTCCTTTGGTGATAATATTGGCCACTTGTAAACTCTATCTTCAGCTGGTCCTCGCATTAAAGGGGCTCTTGTTTGCAGATCCTTCACAACAAAATCAGATGGTGAGAACTCAATAGATGTATGATTATTAGTACAAAATTTGTTAACAGATATGAGGGTTCTTTTCATTTTTGGAACACAAAGAACATTAGAAAGATGACATTTAGAGTGAGGAGTAGATAAAGTTTTTGTGCCAGTATGAGTGATACTCAAACCTAAACCATCCCCAATATGTATGTCATATGGACCTAAGTAGTCTGAGTGAAGGGAGAGGTTTTGAATATCAGTTGTGACATGGCGAGATACACCTGAATCGAGTAGCCATTCAGAGGATATTGGTGAAGGAGAGGTGGCTGTATTTGCTGTGAGATTGGAACGGTTGCAATTTGAGTAGGCTGATTGATTAGTTGATGTCCATGGCATATTACAAGGTAAAATTATGTACAAGTTTTTGGACCACATCAGGAAAAATGATGGCCAAGCACGTCAACACCACATTCATCATTGATTACATTTTATGGATTTTTTTCTTTGAAAAGCTTCAAGCCAAGCTTTTCTGGGTTACAGGTTTCCTATCTTTATTGCTAAGGGATAAATCCCACATCGATAAAATATAAAAATATAAATTCCAACATATAAGTGTTTTGGCTACTCTTCTTAACATGTTGATCTTTTAAGATGGAACCCCGAGTCTTAATATGATATCAGAGCTCGTCAAGCTCAAATGAGAAATTCGATCCAGTTAATACTCAAATGAGTACACGTGTTTCAAGATTGGTCTGTTTCAAATAGCCACCATCTTGCATGGCATTTTAAGGGATAAATCCCATATCGATTAAATATAAAAATATAAACCAACATATAAGAGTTTTTCCTACACCTCATAATAGGTTGATTTTTTAATATGAAATCTCAAGTCTTAATATTTATTATTTTATTGCATATTACATTGCAGCTTAATATGCTAGTAGCAAGGTAATGTGAAGCTTAATTATAAAATACTTCAACTATGGTACATCGGATCTGGAATTTTATCAACTTTTAGAAAAACTAGCTGATCGAAACAAAGCCCGTTTACTAAAAGGGGGCGACTTGACTATGTTGATCCAAACATTGTCACAGGTTCAACCAAAATCATCATTACTAATTCCTTTAACTTAGTTTTGGAATTCGAATACCCATCTTCGTCCTTGTATACAAGATTAATGACACGTGCAAAATTTACTACACGCACAAGAATCGCCATGGGTACTGCAGTTGGGTCAAGGCATTCCCCATTTATATCTTTCCATGCATTCACAATTTGTTTATCAAATACAGAATGTGTCTCTTCCTTTGAGACCCCTTTCTGGTACATGTAGCATTCTACAGCTGTTTTTTTCTCTTCAAACTGCACCCAAGTAGGTAACAGGTACGACGCATTTTAAATTTTAATTATTAATAATCTTAAGTAAATTAAACGCGTTTTAATGGATTGATCAAACTTAATTCTCACCTCTTGTCCTACCATGTCGTCCATTAGTCTACAGATTATTGACGAAGCACGTACAAGTAAGGGATCATTTGAAATCCAGTCAAGTGCTTCTTTGGTAACCACTTCTCCCATACCTACCAGGCTAGCAGTTGATAACATTCTGTAACCGCAAGTTACAAGTGCGACTTTCATGTACTCTTCCAGTGTCGGAATGTATCCTTCACACTTCCATTTTGCCTCTATGAAATAGGCTTCAGCTAAATATTTTGTCTACAATTGTAAAATTTGTTAAATATATGTATATGGTGAAGTAATCTTGATCTTTAAAAAAAAAAAAAAAAAGGAAAGGAAAGAGAAAAAATGGGATTAGTCACCTCTTGTATGAGATAGTAAGCACGGTATGTTTGTCCAATCTTTCCTAGCTCTTCCTCAATTTCAGCATAAACGTTTAGATAACATTTGTAAAAGAAATTCATGTATGAAGGTAGCTGATCGGCAGCGCTAAAACTCCATCTGTTCCATCAAAGTTTAACATCGATCTCATGATCAGAATTTGGTCAAATTATCTAAATTCTGGAGTATATATATTAAGCAATAAATTACTTTTCAATCGCTTCTGAGAGAAGTGCAAGTTCATCAAGAGTTCCATAATTATCGTAGATGTCGTCAAGTACAGATGCCATGGAAATTATTTTGGTTAGTATATTCCTAGCAAGAGAGTATTGGGGCTCAAAGTACACTGCCAGCGTCCAGAAGTAGCATTCCACTACCCTATCTCTCGCAAAAGGAAATCTTCTTCCAAAATCAAAAGCCTTCCACCGCCTACAATTTATATATGCCAAAAACCAAAAGAAAAAAGAGAAAGTTAATCAATTTGCTATTAAACTGGTAAATAGAACTGATAATTGATTATTTTTAAAGAAAAATACCATATTATTATAAAACGATAAAACCAACATATATTCCTGGTTATAAGGCCGATCTTTTAAAATGGACTCAGAGATGTAAGGCATAATTAGAGCTCACTATGCTTCAACAAGCAATTGATCCAAATAAGTTTTCAGCACACAAATTATAAGATTGGTTTCTTTCAACAAGTCGCATATTAAAGATAAGTTCAACATTCACTAATCAGTATAGAGGCTTGAACAAGATCGAACACGCATGGACCCCGTCCAACCCTCAATACTGACCTTGTTATGTCACTTAGCTCCTTGCGATGCATCTTCTGCAAAAGGTTGAAGTCTAATTTTGCAAAGTTCAACAGCGCCTCATTGTGCGACCCATCTTGTTGGTAAACTGATAGAAACTTCTTTACTTCGAGCCTTGTCAAAGTTTTGTGAATCGGCGTCTTCAAGGCATCACTAACTTCTCTAGAATGGCCCTTTATGGATTCAAGGTGAAAGGTAGAAAACTTGAGGGCTTCTTCCAAGATTTCCTCCCCCTGTACTCTGTAGTGTGCAGCCTCATACAAGCTCAACAATCCTTGTACATTGCTAATAAGTGAATCCTCAAAATTTCCTTTGCCATCCTGAAATTTCTTGAAGACTCCTGTTTCAACCCGAAAATTAAAGGATACCAAATCACATGCCTAAAGAATTTCATGTAAGATTCTCAAACATGAAGATCGGAAGAGCACAAACTATTTTTGTTTAAAAGTAAAATTAAGTATTTTTGAGAATGAGTAGTTGAAATTTGGGTAGTTTGTGAGTTCTTTCAAACGTGTTGACCAAATTGTAATAAGAAAACAAAAGAATCTACATTTTTTTTATCACAATAAGTAATCACAAAAAAGAAAATTACCACAGGAGATGCGATATCCGTGTTGTCTAAGTAATCGAAATCGAAGAGCAAGGGCGCGAAGATCATCATCTTTTTTGTTGCAATTTTCATTGTAAGCATCATACATGTTTCTTAGAGATTTTTCAATTTCAGTTTCGAAATGGTTACCAACACCAAGACGTTGGATTCTCAATGAGGTCTAATTTATGCAGTGAATCATCTGGTGTAACTTTCAACTGCATCTTCACTTCTTCTTTTAGCCTTGGGAGTTCTGGCTCTTCGTTGCTGCATATTTCCTACTCAAGTAATGAGAAGCATATATAATGAGAAGCATATAAATAGTTTCACATTTATTTATTAGTATTGATGCCTGTACATCATAGGTCCCAATCTCCCGCCAGATACACGTATGGCAGAAGATCATTGGACACCCCACATGGTGGGAGATCATTTTCTACAAAATCGGACTATATAAAATATAAAGCATGGATATTAATATTTACCGTATGTTTAGAAGAATGTGCAAGGAAATAGTCTCCCCAAATACTAGGATGAAACACAACAAAGCGACGAGAATCCTCAATACCCATGCAGATGTTTCTGCTGGAGATTGGAACAGCCGATGCAGGAATTTGAGTATCCATAATTTCTTTTTCTTTTTTTTTTAAATATTTTTGTGGAGAGATAATGAAAGCAATGCTTCTAATTAATTACTTCAACAAGATTGTTATAATGCATAAATTTCTTTTGATGTGTATTTATAGTGGAAAACTGAAGTTTGAATCTTATGATTTAATTCACACGTTTTTTACTGTTTGCTTTCCTATAGAACCAAGTCGATAATTGCATGCCCCATACCATGTGCCAAATGTCACCTCTGATCCTTATTCCGCCACGTAAGAGGCTGGTACCATTATAGCTAGTTTTAAAGAGAACTCAGGTTTTTGGACAACTTGATTCAGGATTAATATGATGCCCATCAATATATATATATATATATATATATATTTACTTCAGATTTCAATTTATTATTTGATTACTTTTTTTTTTGTTCGCATTGTCCAAAAAGTACATACTCAATTGCATTATTATTGTAAAATTACATATTCATTGTTCATCTTAAAAAGCAGAACAAGTATTGACTCATAGCATTATTTTACAATGTGATGGCTTACCAGCTATGTACGATAAAACAATTAATAATTATTATCTAGCTAATTTCCGCGTAATTAACCGTCTACATAACATTGAGAGAGAGAGAGAAAGAGAGAGAGAGAATTTTATTGTGTATTACAGTACCATCCATGCACGGATATACGATGTATTTTTATGTATTATGGTACCATCCACACATATCACACAGAATGATACAATTCACTCATATAGGATGTATTTACATTAATTAGTAGGTTTCACATGTACTAAATGTTGTGTATCGTAATAGCACCAAACCATAAGCATGCATGAGCATATATAGGCATTCTAGGCGATCGCTTAAAACCTCAAATCATGACCCAACGAAAAGGGCTCCGAAATTTAAAAACTTTTACTGAAAGTTTAAATATTTATATTTTGAGTCTATAATAGAATATATAAAAGTGACATTTATTAGTTGATAAAGGAGAAAAAAATTTAATTGCTAAGTATAATTAATAATCAGTTGACTATATCGTATTTATATATTTAATTTATTAGTATTTTCTACAATTAAATCTTTGCAATATAAGTTTTAGCCCATGGCCTCCATAAAATTTTAATTTAAAAGTTGCTTAGGGCCCCCAAAAACCTCATAATTGTCCTGCACCACACGTTGATATGCATGGTATATTATCAGCTGCCGATATCATCATGTCACCACCCACAAATCACATCAACCGTTGTTAATTATACCATACAATCTATCTGGTAGCACCAGACGCGTGTGCTTGATCAAAATCAGCATTCACACTATCAATTTTTTAAAAAACAATTCAAAAAGAGACCCGTTAGATGCATATCACACATTAAAAGGTTTCAGAGGTCTTGAATTCAAATCAAAAGACCGGGTAATTGTGTGTGCCCTCGTTATGGAGACGCTCTCTCACATGAGATTTCATATTCTTGAAAATTCTCGTTAAAAGACAGGAAAGGAGTTACGACGTGGTCTAAATTTTGCAAGGGACAATACAGAGACACGCGATGGAGGCAGTTGCACGGAAGAGCCTGATGAGTCACAAAAATCAACATCAAAAGGCCTACAAAGTCTTTGCCACACATTAATTATCGCTATAGCTTAAGTATTTCCCTACCAAAAAAAAAAAAAAATCAATCAACTCCGCATGGATGTAATTAAAATAATAATCACGTATGCTTTTTGTGCAGCAGAAATTTGTGGACGATTGAAGACTCAGGATGGCCAGCTTAGAAATGACATCATATCCCCAACATTGTACCGTCGTCAGTTGTTATTATGTACCATATATACTATATACTATATTATTATGAAACTAACCAGTATCATTAGTACTCCAAAAACTACTGTATGTGGTTTAAAATTTGATAGCTTTGAGCTTGGGTTAGGCTATGTTGACTCATCTGAATGACATAGTCATGTAGAACACAGAAAAAATTCAAGTACTCTTAATAATGTGTATGTGTTCAAAAATATTTTGCTTTTGTACTTAGAATTTTGTAAAAATGTGTAGTTCTACACTACAGATCGATATTACCTTTTTATTTATAAAAAGAATTTAGAAAGTTCGAACAAACATATTTGTAAAATCAAATATCGTACAACACAAAAAGATTACAAATAAAAAGAATAATTATTTTTGGACAAAAGAGAAGACAAAAGGTTTAACAAAATAGATATGTTATTCATGTGGTTGTCATTAATTTAAAAGTAATGTGATATGTTGAAAAATAAAACCATATCAAGTTTTAGTTTTATTCACTTTTTGTATCTCTATTTGTTCAAATAGCTAAAAGATATGAGGTAAATAATTTAATGATGTTAACGTAAAATTTGAAAAAAATAAAAATAAGGATGTTAAATGCAATTATATTGTGTCAATATATGTAGTCACCCTTTTCTAATTATGTTTTTTATTTATTGATTTAGTATTTTACCCCTAGGACTTTTGTAAGAGTATTTTTTTATATTATTATATGGTTTTTCGTGGTTTTCCGGATGATTATTATTGTGCGAATTATTAAAATTTCTGCAGATTTTCTTCCTCCGGGATTCCAAATCTTATTGTGTTATACAAGGTTTTAGCTGTAACTCCTTGTTGTTCAGACGACTTCGTGGCCTTGTGCAGATCGAATGTTATATGTCATACCATCAATTTAGGAATCTAACTATTTTTACTATTTTCAGGGATCGACTATTATATGGCCTTGTGAGTCGTCATGTATAATCAGGGGAGGAGCCAAGAATTCAGTTTGCCTCTCTTTAACTGTACCTTGATGTCCCATCATCGAACCCTCTTTAACTAAAACCTACATGACTACATGCAGTAGGAGCCGTTGCAATAAAATTTACTCCATTTACATCAAATCAAAATTATTAAGGGCCTCATTTGCATTCCTATTAGTTGCAAAGTCAACTAATATCGAGTTCTATAAATAAACATTTGTGTAGTCATGTTTTTAAATACTTGTACACTATTTTGACTCATCCTTACCTACAATATATATCTATAAAAAAATTTACCCTGAATATTTTCACTAAATTCATATATCACACCAACTGTTATAACCACATTCCCAAACTTAGGGTCGCAAAAATGTTATTTTTCTCATTCTATTTCAAATTTAAAATTGATCAAATAAGTATCATGTTCACATATTTTATTTTATGAGATCTAATGTAATACATAAATTTCCACAATTCAACTTAACCCATTCTCTTTCATATTTTAAGAAAAAAATCGTTGGCTCACCGTGTGAAACAATGTTCACATATAATGGGCTAAGATGATTTACTATAAATTGTAAAAATATTTAGAATTAGAATTAAATCATAAATTGCAGTAAAATATTCTGCCTATGTATTATTAATGCAAAAAATTTCAGTCACTTTTCCATATATATATTTAAAAAATAAAAATTTAATGCTCTAATTAATTAGGAAGAAGAAAGGTTAGTCAAAGGGAGCATGTGACTCCTTTTGAAGAGTAAGTATGTAATTTCCACTTGAGATCAAACCCAACACTCCCTATCAACGGTCCGTCAAAGAGAACATGTGACTCCTTTTAAGGGTAAGTTTGTAATTTCCCATTTAGATCAAATCCGACACTCCCTATCCCTATCATTTCGGCTGCTTCTTCTTCACCAGTATCAAGCTTTCACCTGTAGCAGCTCTTCAATGGCGGATGCTCTTCTCAGCCTAATTCCAGTGCGGTCTCCACCCGTGGGTTGACGAAAGTTTACTGTGGTCCATGGACCGCACTCGTCCAATGGAGGCTCCGCCCCTGTGTATAATATATAGTGAAACTAGCCAGCATCATAAATAATAGTTTTGACGTCATTTTTCATTTTATTTGAATTTATTTAGTACTCGAAAAAAATGTGTGTGGTTTACAAATTGGCAGCTTTTCGACATTAGGTTTGGCTACGTTGATTTGTCTTAATGATGTAGATCAGATGGCAGGAAAGAACTGGATAGAAAAGGGTAAAATTGTAATTTGGTAGTTTGATGCATGTTTAACATTTGGGTAATTATATTACCACTACGAAATTTTTTGAACCACATTATATATTCATCACAAAGAACTTATCATTTTGATTAATACATCACGATAAATTTGCCCCTAAAAACCCACTTTTTGAAAGTTCAAAAATAATTATAATTTTATCTTGATTTTCTGTACATTCTGGAATTCAATTTGAGACAACTCCATTGAAGATTCAAGCATTCAACCCATTGGAACCATATCCATCAATTCAAGTTGTAATTATTAGAGAACTAGAAATTTAAGTGTCAAATGTAGTCTTCTTTTGGTTTGCTCTAACTTGTTACAGAAATCTAAAAGAAAATTAAGAGAAGCCATCACTCCTAAATTCTTCAAACTCATTTGACCATAAATTAAAAGTCATTTGGGCTTTGTTTGGATCCTATTAGGGTACAAAATATCAAGGAATTGGAGATATATTAGATATGGAAAAAAAAAAGAAACAAATTGTGATGGAAGATGGAAAAACTATCAAGGAACTGCAATTCGTTTTCAATGCAATCTGAATCTGTTGACGATGAAAACGAATTCGGATTTGGGAGGAAGGAGATAATAAGCAAAGGAAAATAAAATAATAAAATAAAATGAATAATTAAAATCAATTGTGGTGGAGGAAGGAAAAAATTTTGTTTTAAGAATACTAAAATAAAGGTATTAATGTAATCTTAAGAGAGGATATATAAGCAAATAAAAAAAAATTTGGTGTGAGAAATAGCTATTGTGGTGGCAATATAATTACCTTTTAACATTTTTACTATTGTTACTATTATTTTTAAAGAATTATTATAAATTTACACAAATAGCAACAGCCATTGACACATTACAAGATAACAAAGAGGCATGTATCATGGGCTTAACTTTTCTTTGAAAAGCTTCAAGCCAAGTTTTTCTGGGTTACGGGTTTCCTATCTTTATTATTTTAAATTCAAAAAGAGACTCATTGTTAGTACAAAATTACATGTGTATTGGCATTCTTAATTTTTATTAAATGTCAAAAATGTGTAACTAGTTTTTACATGATATGTTCAACGTGTGATATTTTTTTATTGCATGCAAATTTTTTATTCTTGGTTAACAAGTAGGTATTTAGGCTTGTGTATACTTGCTTAGAAATCAAGAAAGTAGAATACATGCAAATATCTAGTTTTCTAGCTTGATTTATCTTCTACTGACCTTGTATAACTAGGTTAAACTTTTATGATCCATATTAAGTTGTATCCACATAAGGAAAGTTATGTGTTTATGATATGCTAATATTATCTTTCCTTGTATATGAATTCTTTATGTATATGGTAACCTTGATTCTCGACTTGTACAAGAATTCAAGAACTATACTATATATGTAACCTCTCAACCAATTGAGCCATTCCTTCTAGTAATATCCAAAGAGAGCAAGCACCCGACCACCAGAGAGACTCATTATTGCACCATACTTACATGCTTCCTAAAGTTATGTTTGACTTGGCATCCCTTTAGAGTGTGTTGGTGGGCGACTAACATTGTATGAGGGATTTTTCACACGAGGTTGAAGGGTTTAGGGGTTCAAGCATTTGACAATTAGTTCGATAGATCTCTATGAGCTTAATATATGTTTCAAGAAGCGCGAGAGATAAAGAAGAAGAACAACGGGAGTTGTTCACACGACAAAAGGCAAAAAGAGGAAGTTCTTTTATAAGTTTTCTTTTTTGTGTGTTAAGTGTATATTGCCATATCACTTGATTTCTTTTCTCAATACTAAATCCTCACAAGTGTTAGTGGATCGTTTATCCCAAGACAAAGGTGCCGGCAATTTTTCCCTTTTTGGGTTTCCGCATCAACAGTTCTGGTGTTATTTTTACTATGTGCACATACTAGAGCTAGATATAGCTAGGTCGCGTTATGTTAAATACTAAATAAATTGTTTAGATAGTTAGGAATGATACATCCTAATTAAAGTCTAGATAACTATGTATTCACAAACTCGTTGATGCAGTGTAAAAAACTAGGTAATTGTCGGGAGTTTGAGCGTCTCTATCTAACATGGGATTTCAGGCTTTTGGAAATTTTTGCTAAAAGACAAGAAAATAAACATCAAACGGGTCTAGAAAGTCTTTGCCACGCATTAATTATCACTATAGCTGAATTATTTTCCACTCGCTGTAACCAAAATAATAATCACATGTGCTTTTTGCAGCAGAATTGTGTGGAACGAGTCAAGTATCTCAAGATGGCCACAATCTACTTAGAATATCCCCAAACGTTGTACCGTCGTCAGTCGTTCTTATGTACTATATAGTGACACTAAACAGCACCATATAAATAATTCTGATATTATTTTTCATTTTAATTTTAGTACTCAAAAACCTGTATGTGGTTTAAAATTTGATAGCTTCCAGGTTGGGTTTGGCTATGTTGACTCATCTCAATGATGTAGTCACGTAGAAAACATGGTAGAATTGGCAGAATATATATATATATATATATATGTGGAGGAGTTGAATAGAAAATGGCAAAATCGCAATTTATCAATTTGGTGCATCTCCGATTGAGGGGAGTATATAACATACCTTTTCCAAAAGGGCAATGACCTCTTAAATCCATTTTTGCTGTTTTCTAAATGGAAAAATATATACACTATACTTTTTAATATTCATACCCACATTTTATTAGAGCCAAGAACCCCAATCTTTATTATTTCCCTAATAGTTTCTACCATATTTTTTCTCGAGTCTTTCATTTAAATATCACCTCTTATTTTTAATGATGAGTATATATCCCCTAACCAAAAAAAATTTTTTTTTGACTTTGTACTAAGGTTCTTGTAAAAATATGTAGTTCTACTTTTTAGCTACTATGCTATTTATTAAAAAAATATAGAAAGTTCTAACAACTAGATTTTTAAAACCAAAACATCATACGATATAAGATCTCACATTTAATAAAAGATCAAAAATTAAAAAATATGATATAAATCGGTTAATATTGTAAATGTAAAAAATTAAGGGAAAAAATAAGGACGTTAATGAAATGCAATTATTATGTTGTGGTGTATTTATATTAGTGAAAAAAAATTATTATGTTGTGGTGTATTTATATTAGTGAAAAAAATGTGGTGTCAATATAGTCTCCCTTTTTAAATCTTGTTTTTATTAATTTACAACTTTACCCCACGACTTTTTTTCAATTACAAAGGGGGATGGGGGAGGGATATTAGGGATTCGAACCCAGATCACTCCGGTAAGGGGTCAGGTCCTTTTTCACTCGGATTGTCCCTTGATCCCAGGACTTTTGTAAGACTAGCTATTTATATGCTTTTGGGGGTTTTCCGTATGTTTAGAAGAAGATGTGAAAAGTGCAAGTTCCTCTAGGTATAAACATCATAGATCTCATCAATGATAGAAGTCATTGCAATTACTTTAGTTAGTATTCTTCTAGCAAGACCATATTTGGTATAACTTTTGCAACGAATCATCAGACGTAGCTACGAATAGCTTCTTCAATTCTTCCTTTAATTGTTGACGTTCCCGCTCTCTTTGTTAGCAAATATTTCCTACTCAATTATGTACCAGCGATGTTATAGTGTGCTACGTGTACCTTTTTTGTACCACTAGTTGTACAAATAGAACGTGCGTCATTAATTTGTGAATTAATACATTTTGATACTAATGCATGAATTCATAGATTGACACCATGTATCATGTCTATACAACTAGATACTAGAGGTATTTTGAGATTTGTTTTACTTACAATAAAATAAAAAACTTAAAATTATACTGTAGCTTCTGTAGTGTATGCAAGAAAATAATCTACCCAAACAGTCAAATGATATGTGACAGAAAGGCTCATATCTTCATTCCTACAATTTTGGTGGAATTCATGAGAGAACTGATGGAAATTAAGGCAAATTCCCCAATTATGCCTGCAGTATTGTTGTTCACGGAATTTAATTTTTTTTTTTGAAAGAAAAATGACTTCACTCATTACGTAGCCCACTCAATAGTGGTGAAATAGAAAACGGGATACAATCAAACTAGTGACAGGTCTCTGGCGAATCAATTGCATAAGATGCTAAATAACGCGCCTCAACATTAACAGAACGCAGAATATGCTTAACATACAAACATCCTACCCTATGCAACAGATGCAAAACTTGTCTAAACAAAGGAACAAGCACACCAAACGCATCGGGGTTGCAAAGGCCTTGTACCACCTTCACAGCATGCACTCGGAATTCCCGAACAGACATCGCTTTCCCTCCCATCAAATGTAAACCATACCGCAAAGCAAAACTCTCTGCCATTTCAACCGAGAAGTTACCTTCCATTCGATAAGCAAAAGCACCAACCACTCTTCTCTCGGCATCCCAAATGACCCCTCCAAGCCCCATCATTGTCTCCCTCACCGCCGCGTCCGTCTCCAAAATGAAGTCACCCGCAGCATTGAGGGCATCTCCCCAGCTCCACTGACAATCGTCCCTCAGTAGTCTTCCAAAGAGTATCTGAGCTGCCTTAAAGTGTTCCAGCAGCACCAAAGCCCCCCGACCCACCTACTGCACCAGACTCCTTACATTTCTATGGAATACATCATTCCTAGCTTTCCAAAGTGTCCAAAAAATCATGCACATGGACTCCACTAAGTTATGATCATCGATTTGCAATATAGACATCAACATATGGGAACTGTCAGCATGTAGCACCTCCTTCACCTTACTTCACAAACCCACCTCTTTCCACACTAATTTACTCCTTTCATAGCCCCAAAGAGGTGTGTGTAAGTTAGTTTCCAAATTTCCACAATGCACGTATGCAAAACCCCTGCCGACATGATGGTTCTCCAAGTTTTCACCACTTGGAAAAGCATTATGACAAATTCTCCAAAGGAAGACTTTCACCTTATGTGGAATTCTCAATGACCATAGCGTCTTCCATGGCTTTTGATTGGAATTCCATGGCTTTTGGAATTCTCAATGACCATAGCTGCTGGACTCTTGCATCCGCCTCTTCTTCAATAACAAGTGATACCCACTTCGGACCGTATACACTTCCCAGTTTGTGTAGTGCCAAATCAAGCTATCCTCTTCAAGATGCCCCCCAAAAGGAATTGAAAGAATTGTTCAACATCCAAAGACAAGAAGACAGTGGAAATCAAAGACACGTTCCACTAACCATCGGCCAAAATAAAATCTTGCACCCACACCACACCCTCATGAGATCTCGAAATAACTTTGAACGATGAAGGATGGGGCAGCCAAGAGTCCGAGTAAATTCTAATGGAATTCCCCACCCCCACACGCCATCGACGTCCCAATTTGATCATCTCAAGCCCCCAAACCAAGCTCTGCCAGAGGTAAGAATTTCCATCCCTACTTCTAGCATGCAATAAATCACCATTGGGGAAATATTTATTTCTCAAGGTTGTTGCCACCAAGGATGAGGGGTTTTTAAGTAGCCTCCAACATTGTTTGGCAATGAGTGCCTGATTAAAGCACGCCATATCTCTAAATCCCATACCCCCAATGAGCTTCGACTCACAAATTTTTTTCCACTGTACCTATTGTTGGATTTACTGTCAAAAATAATCCAAAGTTGAAAAGGAAAAGGAAAAGAAAAAAAGAAGAGTTCTTGGAGGAAAAGGAATCCAAATCCTAGAAGGAATTATCTTATCTTCCAAGTAAACAAAGCCTATAAATAGATGTGTTTTCCTCTTCTTTTATGTACAAGAGTGACTTGAGTCTTTGAGAGAAAAATTGGCGAGCTTAGCATATTGTGAGTTTTTCTTGTAACTCTTTGAGGTTTGTTCAAAGAGTAGAAACTTTAGGTATTGTAGAGCTTGAGTATTTTTCTTGTAATACTTGGGGGTTGTGGGTTGGTGAGTGAAATTCTATATGGTTGTAGCGACTTAAATCATATAGTGAAAAACTTTGATAGTCCGTAAATTTGTCTTCGTTCTTTTATTTATTTTTTTATCTCATTAAATCCCTTAAACAACGATCCTGCTGGCGTAATCGGGGAATCTACATTATTTCCCAACACCTATGCCATATGTCGTCTCTCTCTATGACTACCCCACCAAAACCTCATCATCAGGCTACGAAGATCTTTATGTACAGCTAAAGGGAGTTTGAACAAACTCATAACATAAGTCGGCAATGCTTGGATTACCGATTTCAATAACACTTCTTTTCCCGCAATTGACAACAACTCATTCCTCCACCCTTTTATTTTCTTCCACATTCTTTCTCACAGGAACATAAAGGTTTGTCTCTTATTTCTTCCTACAACAACTTCATGGCCTTATCCAAATCGACTGTTATATGGAATACCATCAGTTGTCGACTGTTAACAAAAGTTACAACAAATTTCAACAGGCATGCCTGTGTTGATCATGGTAGTGTCATGGGGTCAACCAGCACCAAATTAATGATCGCGATTGGTACCTCTGTTGAATGTGTGTACTCATCGATATCTTTGACTACTCGCATTAGGATCGCAATTGGTACCTGTTGGGTGAAGGAGTTCTTGGTTTATAATCTTC
>CAVNYN010287614.1:9315-31814 GCA_963692815.1 Nyctanthes arbor-tristis | reverse complement strand
CAAGCCACTATATAGGAATTGTTATTGGTTTGTATATATTATGAATTATAGGCCTTGATATGATTAGTTTATTAGTATACATTGGAATTCCGGGTGAAACATACTTGGTTTAGCATAATTTTCTTACATGAAATATTGTTATTGGTTACGATGGGGAATTATTATACCGTGGAGTGTATTTGGGTTTGATGTTGAGTGTTATGCAGGTTGGTTGTTAACAATATGAGAGGAGATGCTGTCGAAATTTTTAGAATAAGTAGTATATTCATGAGCCTTGACGGTAAATTCTAGTTTCTAGTTGGAATTTATCGTCGGCGCAAGTCAACCTTCTAGTAAGTTAGATGTACTGGGAGTGGGGCGTGTCACTCTCCTCCTGCGAGTGCTCTACCATGGTCGAATTTGGTGTTTACTGTTAATCGAATTCAGAAAGGGGGATGGTGTTTACTGTTGATTGAATTCAGAAAGAGGGGAGGAGGAAGGGAACACTGTGAATTCAGAAGCGGGTGGGTTTGGGTCTAGTTTAATTAGACACTGTGATTGAATTCAGATAGGAAAAGAAAATATTTTCCAACTTCCATGGAAAACATTTTACATAAGGGGAGGTGGGAATTGATTTCTAAGGAAAATAGAAAAAATTATGCTTAATAAGATTGTATCATGGAATTTAAATTCCATTTCCACTTGTGAATCAAACACGCAAAAGTTGGAAATTAGATGGAAAATTGACATTTTCCATGGAAAACATATGCAATCAAACACGCCCTAAGTAAAACCTCCAATTAATTAACCTAACAAATCACAAAAAATGAGTAGTGCAAAAAAAAAAAAAAATTCAATTATAGCTTAAAAAATTATTAATCTCAACTTTATTTTATTTTATAAACCAATCAATTAAGAATAAAGAATTTTACCATGGTTCTTTGTTCTTAAATATTGAATTTTTTTTACAGAAGCACAACACACAAAAGACACATAGACACCACACGCCATCTAATAAAACTATAATTATTACTAGATTCTTAAATATTTTCATGAGTTGACCTTTGAAGGTTGTGCTAGCAATGTTTTCTATCACCATTCCATATGTCTTGAATTCTTGATATCTTCCTCACGACAAAAGTATATTGAATTTCGATACAAACTAAATTAATTAAGCAACTCAAAGTACCAACATGTTATAAGCTAATAATATAAGTCAAATCCTATATGGAGTGTGCTGCTACACAATAAGACTGGACCCCATGGTTTTGCGTGAATCAAAATTTTATTGTGTCTTTTTATTTTCTTATAATTTCATTCCATATTAATTCATCTATTAATGAATCTTTTAGAAAAAACTTCATTAATAAGATCATTTACAATATTCATTTTTTTGGCTTTTCATTTCTTAACCCTTAAAACACTTAGTATTCAATTAAAATTCTAATATAGAATTAATAAATAATAGCTACATAAAAAATATACAACTATTACATATTTATAATATGATTAATATATAATAATAATAATTAATAAAAATATTAAAAATGGAGAAAACACGATTTAAACCGAATCAATAATTTAATTATAATTCTAGAAAGAAATTAATTAATCTTGACCTTTCTTTTAAAACCAACATCAATCTTTGAGTTTTATTAAAAAATTATTAGAACATTTTCAACTACACTTCGTGCATTTTTGCTTCTTTATTGCGAAATGAATAATTAAAAAAATTCTTTAATCATCAAGATTTAGGATGTTTTGTTCTTTTTTCTTTATTAAATTTTTGTAATATGGGATAAAAAATTATTGTTTTTTAAGTTTTGCAAAAAAAAAAAAAAAAAAATTGTCCTCTAACGCTTTTCTACATTCTTTGATTTCATCGGTTATATTAGATGTGTAAAGCACGTGCTCTTTACTAGTTAAAGAAATAGTAGTAAAATACAACAAATGTGGAAAGATCATCACACGTGTGTTAGGTAATTGTTATCTAATCAATTCGGGACAATGATGGTAAAGTAGGTCGAAAGAAGTTCCATTGGAAAAATATGTTAATTGGAAAATATTTTCGCGTCAAATGTGTCGCCTCCATCTATATGTCGGACCAAGAATACGTTGTGTTTATTTTTGGAGCGACTTATACTAGTTGTTCAAATAGACTCTGCTTTCAGCTTGACCTTGATCCGTTTCGCCATTATTGGCTGACTCTTTTCATCCCTTGTATGCATCTGTCGTCTTCTTTTAATTTTATGTCTAGAGAAGGAAGTTTTGTGGTGATCGATTCTATTCCCATTTGTCTGGTCTTTTGTCTCATTATTTAAAGGGGTTGTTTATTCTTTGCAAAAGCACCACCGATCGAGAAGCACTTCTGCCTAGGTTTATTGTCTTTGTTAAAATCAGCTATGTTCTATCTTTGTTGCCGGAAAAGTGAAAGGGTTTTAAGTGTCGATATTGGGGTTGTTCTTGGTTCAGATTAAAGGCGTTTGGTTAGTGACTGTTGGCACAATTGAATTTGAGCCCTGATTACAATTTGACTCCACCAGCATCAACCAATACTAGGAGAAGAGGAGGACTTCTTTTTCCTTTTTTTCATTACTGATTGTATTTCATATAGTGTTAAACATTTGATTTCTTGTTTTGCATTGTAGTGTGTAAAATTCTACAATGTCAAAAGTGATAAATGGTTCAGTACCAATGCGCTTTAAACAGTGGATATTGGATTTGATGCATTCATCCCTAATGTGAGCTGCTGTCAGCTAATGTGGAGTGCTCAGTTGCATTTGATTTATATCATTTTTCCATTAAAAATGTCAATTCACGTAATCCTTACATTGAAATTTTGAACTTCCATCCATGGAAGATTAAATGAAAGATATATATATATATATATCAACTCGAGTTTATTGGAGCTCCACTTTGGGGGCGTATGGAAGTGCTGAAACTCCGCTTTGAAGTAAATAAAAGATATATGAAGATATTTTTGTTGAATGCTATGATCTTGAAATAAGTTTTAGAACTATAACTAAGCTTAGGATGTATTGATTTTCTGATGATTTCATTTCATAGATTTTAATAGAATTCTCTAAAATTTGTTAAGTTGTAATGGATGATTTCAAACAAATTATTAATAATCTATTATCTATTATAATCTAGGCATCTTTATTATATATATTATCATCGTCGTCGTCCTCATCATCTATATAATAACAACATATAAATCAAGAGTTATACCTGCCTTTTGTCTTGTACCTTAAGCTCTCAACCTTAAGCTATTTGATGACCTCATATCAAACACTATATTGTATTCCTTTTGATATGATTATTACTGTAATAGGAATTTACTGCTAATTTATAATTTTTGCATGCAATCTTTGCATTGACATTCTAAGTTGTCACTTTGTTGCAGTCATATCATGTAATTTCTTTCTGGATTTTTTCTTATCAAGTCAAGCTTTTAACTATTAAAATAATTATTTACTTTCTCCATGCTTAGTCAAGTTGATAAATATATCTCCTATACTTGTATCTCCAATATTCCTTGCATGTTGTGAATAAGAACGAAAATTACGAAAAGAAATATATACGGAAAATTCTTGCAATATATAAGATTGTAATAAGCACCTATATATAACAGAAAGAAGATGAGAGGAACATACTTCAATCATATTGCATTGTGAAGTTAATTAACTACGAAATCAATTTACTAAAAATCTCACATTATTGATTCTAATACGTACATAGTAGAAAACTATTTTTCTTGTAAGGATGAAATCACAGAATATGTAATAACATTGACTATATTTCGTTGCGCAAATCACAACCAAAATTTATGATTGAGTTATTTCGTCAAAAATAATTATAGAAATAATGGGTATATCAACATCAATCCAAATACGTTAAACGTTGGGAAAAGAGCAAGCTAAATAGAGAGGTAAACAATAATACTATTTAGGATGCTTGCATCATGGAACATTTTAATTATGTTAAATGTATTTTATCTAACGAATTCAATATTTTGAATCATAAATCACTCATTTACGTGGAACGAGATGCAAAAGCCCTAAAGTTTCACTCATTTATGCGAATGAATTTGTTATTACGACTCAATTAAGTTTTTTGTTCTGGATCATTTCTAAATAGTTGTAGGACCATCAAGCTGTGGTAGTGTTTAGACCATTACTAAATTTAAGATTTTTTACTTCATCAATTTTGTTGAAGCCATTTCAATTGTATAAAACAATGAATTTATTATTCTTACAATCGAATGTTCATCCCACATGTCATGGTTTCATGCATGGATTAACATGCTTTTTTTTTTAATAGGTTTGTTGCCAAATTTGCTACTGCAAATGCATATGTACGAAAGGATTACCGAATCAATATAGATTGGCTTTTCAATATTTTTAAATTCCACTATTATTTAATTTAATATTGATTGTATTAATTCATTTGATTCGTGCTTTTACTTTTCGAAATAGATGTACGTTATCCACTAAATGTTCAATTTTTTAATGTCATATTTCTCAATATTTTTCTATCTGTGTATCGCACATGTGTTATACTAGTATGAAAATTACTTAACATAAGTTAAAGCACTATAAAAGATTTTGGACTGGTCAACAAACACTTTAATCTTATCAAGATCTTGTTTAAAAGGTGATTCCTAGTGTGCCATTTCAGTCAAAGAATTACACATAGATAAAGTAATATATAGAACAAATTATTGATCCCTTACAATTATTTTGTCACTTTTTATTTTTGGTGCATCTAAAGCAAGCACACAATAATCTTCCTTTCCACACAAGAATTTAATCATTATGTTTAACAATATGGAAAGTTATTACTGTCAAATCTGCATTATGATATACTTTCACAAAAGAATTATATGCTAGCCATTGTTTGCTTCTTCCTTATTTGGTATCCCCGACATTTTAGATTTTCTCCACCTAATAACAAGAAAATATGAGTCCTATTTGTAAAATAATCTTTTACAAAATAGGGTAATTTCATATCTTACTCTTAAACTATTTTTCTACAGTCACACAATACATGGGTCTAATATGGTCATTTTTTTTCCTTTTTTGCAAAAGTTTTTTACAAATAGAATTTTCCAGGAAATATTGATTTCAATGTGGAATTCTCGGTAAGAATCCAACAATGAGTTCCTATATTGTGGATGTTATTTATTCTCTTCCTCTAGATGTCTCTTTAGAGGAAAAATAGTAAGCTTAATAGTAAGCTTAACATTTTATGATAATATTTTTATAACTCTTTGTGCTTTGTACAAAGAACTAAAAATTAGGCGCGGTAAATTTTGAGTTTGTTTTCAGAATTTTTGTCATATAAATTTCTCTAAACAGTGATCATGCAAACATGATTAAGAAACTAGATAACGCTTCGTCAAGTGAGCAAAATCATAAGGAACTGATCCCAGTTTCCAACATAAAATGTGACAATAAATTCGAAGTGAAGTTTCACAAATCTAAGCAAAGTTAAAGCAAGGTCAAAGCTAACATGAAAAGGCATAAAGCAAAGCTTGTTCTATGTTCCATATAGAATTGATTTTTTGGAATTTAATTTTCTAAGAGAATGTGTGGTAAAGATGTAATGAATGAATATAGGAAAGTGTAAAAATTAGAGAATATGTAATAGTAGATGTTAAAATTTAACTTGTTAACCCGTTAATTAAAATTTTATCGTATAGCTTATAACTCGGTGTTGTAGGCCGTGTGCTTATAGTAGAATCTTTTTTTTTTTTTTTCTAAAATAGAATAGTAGAACTTGTTTAGCAAAGCTTGATTTTGTTAAAATAATGTGATAGTAATGAACTAGTTAAATTTCGAAAAACCACTTCTTAGAAAAAGGCTTTTGCAATTAATGTGGTACAAGCCATTTGTTGTGTTCCTCAAAAAAAAAAAAATGTGTTGTGAATATAATTATGCTTATTAAAAATGACTATTTTTGCACAATACCTATAAATTCTTGCCATCTATGTAAATTCCGCAAAATCTATGTTTTCCGTAAAATTTTCCAAATTATACGATTTGGAATTGGAATAAGTTCTCATTAACTGTCTGTTTCTGTTTCAAAGTAGAAACATAATTATTGAAAGTGGTGGTATAGATTTATGCAATACACATGGATTCATATATGTCTATACGAGTGATTTGATGAGTTTTTATTTTGAAATAGAGATAGATGATCAATTTGAGTTGAAATGAATAATATATTATGATCCCAAAAGCGAGATATGAGTATAAGCTCATTTTAATGTTTTATTTCTATTCTAAACTAGAAATAGATCAAAACAAAAGACCTTTGTAGCCTACATATAAAATCTAAAAATTGTTACCCTTTGTTTTCATTAGCTTGTCTCATTGGCCAACAAATACGCGTAGAACTGATAATTAATCCTTCTGCACAATGTTAGAACTGAAGCTAGAAATTTCTCAAACATTTTTAAATCTGCAAAACAATTCTGCACCAAAATGTTGGCTCTGAATTTTATGATGTTGAAAAAGTCACCGTGAGTAGAAACACTTCTAGAAAGAAAGAAAAGAAAAGAAAAGGGGAAAAAAAGAGGACGCTAGTGTGTAAAGAAGTACTCCCGCCGGCCCACTAAGATGGTAAGTTCTTTTTTTCAATAGGATTAGAATTAAAGAAAACTCAATTAATATTATTGTAAATGTAAAAAATTTAAAAACATTTTACTAGTATATCATTTAATTTATTACTCCCTCCATCCTAAAAAGATATTCCTCTTTTTTTTATCCGTCCCAAATTATATTCCCCTTTCCTAAGTTAATTTTTTAGTTTTCTAATATACCCTCATTTATTGTGCATAGTAATCAACAATAAATAATAACTAAAGTGAAATATTAAATAAATCAAATGGTATATTAGAAAATATATTATTAAATTGTACATTTTCAATAATATTAAATGATTTTTTTAATCTATATAAAAAATGAAAGGGAAATATCTTTTTGGCACAGAGAGAGTACTTATTTAACTTTAAAATATTTATTTTGTTGATAATCATGTACATTAAATAGAGACATAAGAGTGAACTAATATTTCAACTACCTATCAATAATAGCATCCACATTGGTAGTACTAAAATAGGTTATTAGTGGAGTTGTTAGTTAACAACTCAAAAAATAACCTACATTGGTGGTGTTAAAGTATTTGTTAAAAGTATTTATTTTAACAAATTGTTAGTTTTATTGTTAAAATTAACAATAAATTTAATATTTTATGTAGTGTTATTTCTTCTTTTTTTATTTTAATTAAATTAGAATTGGCTCACCCCTTGACTATTGAATTGATAACTAAATTTAACATGTTTAGTTTGAATCACCAATGTGGCACAAACTAATAGTTAAATTTAACTTGCTTAAATGTTCTTTAACAATAACTAAAAACTATACTTTTTGATTATATGAATAGTTAATTCTAACACTACTAATGTCGATACTCTAAAGAAAGTGACTCATAATTTCGGACGGACGAAAAAAGAATATAAGTATATCTTAATAGAACAGAGAGAGTAAGAAAGATTAGAGACCCAAAACGCATGGAAGATAAAGATTATGGACCATTGGCCTAATATCCCATTGTAAGCAGAGATGGCAAAAAATGCCAACTCAAGCTGAACTCAACGTCCAAAAAGCGATATTCAAGTACTGATACGTTGCGTTGAATTTTGAATTTTTTAAGAACAAGCGTCGGTTCCTCTCGAGGAATCGACGCCTGTTCTTTTGTACAGAAGCATTTGATATATTTTCTATTTATTTACCAGTCAAATCAATAGCAATCACTCAATCACCCTAGCACTACATCTCATCCCTTATTTACATACAGGACTCTCCCTCTCTCTCTAGAGCCTTGTTCGTGAATCCCACTTCATCTTCTTCACAGAAAAATCCGGCAATCTTGACAACCATTGATTGCAGTGAGTCAATAGTGGTCCTCTTGAACAATACTGAGTGCTACAAATGGCACTCTCATTCCCTTACTTATACATAGAAAAAGGAAGCCAGTTGAAATCCCAGAAAGAAAAAAAAAATGGAGAAATTGTCTCCTTCAATGGCTGCTTTTCTCTGTTTTCTCATTCTTCTAGGATTAAAGGCAAAATTAGCCTAGCAACAAAGACCTACAACTATCTACCCAGGGTCTTCTTTAACACGAATCAAAAGCTTCTCAAGAGGGATTTTCTGTCTCAAGATGCAAATTGATAGGAACCTTCGGTTGATTTACATTGTTACGTACTTCAAGTTGATGCTATAGCGAAAGTCCAGCAACCTTCAGGTCTGCTTGATCTGAACGCCGATGGTGGCACCGCCATTTTCTTGGGCATCTCCGGCACCTCCTCCGTCTATGGCGGCACGTCGAGTTGTACTATTGCCAAAAGCCCTACTACCACTAATCAAGAATGAATTATGAAATAAGATGGCGTCGGTTTTTTTGTTTGCATGCTAAAGGAGATGAATTTTTGAAATGCTCTGGGTTTTTAGTTTATTATTACTGTTACTTTTTTCTCTTTTAAATTTTATGATTTTGTATTTTTACTGATTTTTTGTGAGCTTGAAATAGTGTTTTCACTATTGGGCATTTATGAAAGGCTGACATTTGGTGACTTTGTATACTACTGGTTGCCAGTTACTTTTGAGTGTTCTCTACGTCGTATGGCCTTGAAATTGACGAAATTATGAAGGGACTATGTAGGTATTACTGAGACATGTGTTTTATTTATTTATTTTTTAAATTGGCTTTAAGCATCGGTTGTATCACTACAACCGATGACTATTGTATAATAGACGTCGGTTGTACCACTAAAACTGGCGCCTATTGTTTATTTATTTTTAAATAGAATTTAGGCTTCTATTTTTGTAAGACAGTCAACGCCTATTGTGACCTTTAGGCGTTGGCCAACAACCGACGCATATATTTTTACAATACGCGTAGCTGACATAGACATCGCCGTTAAAACCAATGTGTATTCATCATTATAACCAATGTCTATTGGGCTTTTCTGTAGTTGTGCAAGATGATTACCCACATCAATTTTTTCCTTTTATCCAGCAATTAACAAACACATTTTTATTTGAATACCATGTGTTTATTTAGTCTTTCATGCAAACACTTGAATTTTTCTTTCTTTTTTTTTTTATTTAACATCAACAAATTTTAAACCACTTTTAATTACCTTTTAAATCATCTCGTTTGTTTTAAGTCATTGAGCTTAAGGACATGTTTATTGATCTTTTTGGTTTTTTCGTTTACCACGCAACCATTTCATTTTTTTGACGTAATATTAGTATGCAATTATCTCATAAATTAAAAACTATCCACTTCCAAAATTTCCAGCAATTTCTGCAAAAACTCGTATAAATACATTCCAGTGTAGAATAGATAAAGTCATATTGTTCAAAATTTTCATTTCTTATTTTTTTCTTATAATAATAACCGCCCATTAATTTCAATATATTATTTTTTTTTTCACTTGTATACTAAACTAATCCTTTAATAATCACTTTAATATTCACATCTTCTAACATAAAGCAAGGTAAAAAGATAGCTAAATGCACTTAATTAATTTCTTAAGTGAAAACCAATAACTTCAAACCTTAAAATCTTATATCATTCATACATGCCTCAAGAAAGTTAAATACATGTAGTTTATATCAACAAACTAGTCATTATCCCCTTTAAATTCATCACATGAAACCATATATATCAAAAACCCAAATTAAACATAATGTAAAATTAAAGCTCCATTTACCTCTTCGAATCAAACTAAAATCGAAAAACCCAAACTAATCAAGAATCCACTTCAAAATCTCATGGCTAGCTTCTCCTTTCGCAATTTTTTTCCCCCTTGGTCGAGCCCCCGTTTCCCGACTTCCTCTCTCCCTCGGTCTCTTTCTCTGTGTATTTGTATGAAATGGCCCAATTCCAAGAGAAATATCTACATATCTGGGAAAATTGCACCAAAAGTCCCTCAACTTCTTACTTTGCTCAATTTAGGTCCCTAGCTTCATGCATTACTTTATTTAAACTACCAACTTATAATATGATTCCATATAAATCCCAAACTTACTTAATTGCTTAAATGATAAATCTAAAAATTAAATTAATGCAACTTAGTCCAAATTTGACCTTGACTTGATTATTCTACCTTTGACTTTTGGCCTATATATAAATTAACCCTTAAGTTTAAATAGCCATGTGAAATAAAAAGGTAAATAAAATTTGAGATGTTACAATACTCACCTCATTCAAAAGAATTTTGTCTTTGAAATTCAACAATCATAAGGGCTGAAAAGTGAAATTACTAAAGATTGCATTTGACCGTCACTCTCTCCGATGCAGTTCTTATATAACATGTGATCTCTAAGTGACTTACTAGCGGAATTGTCCTATTATTCAATATTTATGTCTTACTAAACTAAGCCTTCCATTCTTCAATTTTCAAATTTCATCTGTGACTTGCATAATTGATTAACTTAATAGCTTCACTCAAATGTATCAATACTCAACTTCTTTTTATTTGTAATCTTTTCACCATATGTGTTATCCCTGCTGCCGTTATTTCCTCATAATCCTTTCAAAGGTTGACTAACCTTGCAATGGATAATGATATCATGTTTCTAATGTCTTTGCGAGTCTTAACAATGAAATTTTTTAACCATAGTCATTTTCTTGTAGCTCACTTTTTCCTGCTAATTTCATATGGTACTCATGTTTAATTCACTCAATTCATGGATATATGTTGTCCACTTTTGTAGTCACCTTTCATATCCCTTCATCTTGTAAACTATTAAGGTATCATATTTCCAAAATCTCAGTAGCAATTGTTAATCTAAATCAGCAATCATTTACCTTTCTTAATTCATATTTACATGATGGTTCCAGTTATATACAAATATGACTTCATGTACACTCGCTACATGTTTGTAAGTAATTCTAGTAGCAAGACTTTTGCAAGTACTCGTAGTTTTAAGCCCCTAAACCATTCATGATTAATGATAAGAATCTAACTATAATATGCCTCTTTCCAATCTCTCTTTTTTTTTTTCCAGTCATTTCACTTCCAACTTACCTAATTGTTAATCTCTTCTAATTAGACAATATATGATAGTATATATTTCCCACTTAAACTATAATTCTCTTTTAACTTCAACTTCATATAATATACTTCCTCCTTTCTTTTCTTGTATTCAAAGATATCTTCTTGCCTATATGATCAATTATACTCATTAATCTCATAAGCTATCAAATCACTTCATTCCTTTCATTCTTTCTATACACACATGTGCTCCATTCATAATCACCCATTGTACTAATTTACCTTCTCAACTATCATGATTTTCATAATCTCTTCCCATAATTTAATGTCTGTTCAAATTCATAAATTAAATGGTATCAAACTACTAAATCTTTGAAGAATACATCATACCAAATTCCAAATAACAAGCCTTACCTTAATATCACACAACTTCAAGCTTCAATATATGTATATACGCTACCCAACTCTTTTCCTTAAATTCACTTATTTCATTAACATATTGTGTCCTTATCACCTATTAACATATACATATCAAATCACACTTCCATGATAAGCTTTGAAATATATCATGTCATCATAACGTAAATGTCCAATAATATTACAAATAAAGTTAGCCACATAAATAAAATTTCCCTTGAATTTTGTCGTCAAAAAATTACATAATATCAATCCCTTAATTTAATACCAATAGACTTTTATTCCAACTTATACTTTACCAATATCACATCATACTCATACATATCGAATAAAATCAACAATACAATAAATCCAAATTTAATTCTTACTCATTTTCACATTATAGGCCAATCGTATTAAAGCTCGATATTATGCATATGATATATCCATTTCTTGTGGCCGTCCTTCACTACACTTCAACTAACAAAGTATCATAATATCATGAATTTAAAGCCCCAACATCATTTTCTTCACAAAAGTCAGCCTTGGTGTCCCTTTTCTTCATCATAAATTTTCACAACTTGAATGCCAACTTCACATGCTCTTTAATCTCATAACTTTGGACACAAATTAAACCAAAATAGGGCTTAATAATATGTTTAACTTGTCCAAATCTTTAAATCAATGCAAATACTTAAATCCCTAGCATCTCAAACAAAGTCAATGCTTCAAGAATCTTGAATAGATAATTAAACTCATAAAACCATCATTTCCTCTTTTTGTATAGCTCATATTCCACCATGCATTCCTACTTCAATACCATTTCACGTGCTCCTTTTTTTTTTTCACATCTAAGGAATCATAGCATTCCAAATAAGCAATAGAAACAAGATTATAACTAAATCTTCACCCTTACAAGAATTTTTTAGGAACTCTAGAGGAGAACCCATAACTTATTTTTAAATGAAAATAAAGGTAGAAACAAGATGAAACTTTGCTTGTCTATTAGCTCTTCTTCTTTCTTTCCTCTTTTTTCCCGGATTTTCTCCAAATTATGAGGCAAAAGCTCTTCTCAAAATTAAATCAATCAAAAATTTCAATCTTTCTACCTTGGAGTAGCCTTGAAATTCATCTAGAAACATATTATAAAATCTCACACTGTTACGACGTCGAATATACTTTATATTTTCTCTTCAATATACTTTACATTTCCTTTTGAGTAACTTTCTAACTTCAATATCGATGATATCACACATAAGATAATAAGATTGATACTAACTTGCAAAATAATTTTCCGCTGTCATACTCACTTGATTTAGTACTATTCCTCTTTGAGGACAAACCATTAAATCATGCTTCACAGCTACGTAATATATGCCCAGTATAACATCAATATCATAGATTCCAAATCGTATTAAATTCACTTTTAAGTCTGTTCTATTCACTTCAATCCAACAATATTATACAAATTATTAGCTAATAGTTTCCTCAAATGAAATTAACCCAATCAAATGACTATCTAAAGATCCCGATCGTCCTTGATTCACATGCCTAATAAGCGAAAAGTGAAGGAAATAAACATGTAAATCCATGACCAATTATAGCCTAAACATCTTTAATAACATAATTAGTATATCATCATAACATTTAATAACTTTATAATTTCTAAAATACTTTCCTTGACTCTTACTGTTGCTAAACCTAAATTACCCAAAATTTTACCATTTAAAAAGAAAGCGGTCAAAGTTCTAATTTCTCTTTCGAATTCTCTTTCCCATTGTCTTTCCCTGTTACCTTTGTTTCTAATCAAAATTTCTCTATGTAGTTAGGTGATTCAACAAACTCATTCTGATATTCATTAACAATCAAAAACACTGCATGAAATTCAAGAATTCATTCTATCTAGCATCCTTATACAAGAATGGACAGTATCACATGACATCTATAAGATGAAGTATATCGCTATATTTGATTACTACTAACTACCATAACTGCATACTCTTTTATAAACTGCATTCATTACCTATACCATGAGAACTTCCATTAATTACATATCATCATAAATTAAATCATATACGTCCTCATCTTCCTTATCATTACCTTTATTGGATGAAACGGAAGTTTGGGGCAACATCTCTTACACCTACGAGCCTTGCCACTACATTACATGATTATCTAAATCTACGACATTAGCATACTAGTATAATGCAACAAAAATACCAAAACTTGCTCCGATACCAAATTGACATGCCCACTCCTAGCATCTCTAATATACGTGAGCCGACCAAATAAATTCTAAATAGAAGCTAAAATCTACTGTCAAGACTTGTAAACATGCTAATTATCCTAGAAAAATTATGGCAATCTCTCCCCTAATTTAATAAGAAAACCAACCCGTATAACATCCCAACATCAAGCCCATTAACACCTCACAATATAAGAATTCTCATCATTAAAATATACAATACATCATATGTGAAGACATATACTAATACGGGAATGATTCACGCAACATACTCAATGCATACTAGTACACTTAATTGGGTTAAAGTTTATAAATCGCAATTATAACAGACCCTATAACAAATTCTATGTGGTGGCTCTATTTCTTGAAATAGCAGGCTCGACCATAATGCGTTACCCAAATTTCAATCGCTACCTGAAAAGAAAATTATTTAGGCAAACATATGAGCTAACAAGTCCATTGAGTGGAGTTTTTGTAATTAAACATGCTTTGAAAAGTCAAAATATAACTTTCGTAAAATCTCGAATAAAATGTACAAGCCACTTCTGGATTTTCATAATTTTGAATATAAATCGAATATCATCATCAAGATGAATACATCTCACATCAAAACATTTATAGAATCATTACAATGCTAGAAAACATTACATAAATTCATTTCATTCCAAGAGTCATCATAAAATCCACCCAAAGAGTATTCATAATCTTATATCATCATGCAACCATAGTCATATTACGTTATACGCGCGTAGAAACCAGCTTAGGCCGTAGGTATTATATGACCTCTTAGCCCTATGCGGCACAACAACCAGCTTGAGCCATAGCTAGTACAATAGGCCCCTTCGCCTGGGCGGCATTCATCTTGTCAGCTTGAGCCATAGGCCCGTTCGCCCATAGACGACATATTCATAACATAGGATAAAAATTTGAGGGTTTTTATACATCATAAACCACATTTCAAATCAAATATTTTCTCTACAAAACATATGACATCATTTCACATAACTCTTCCGATCTAACTTTTCTAAAGAAAGTAATAATTTTTGTGAAATTTCATGGAAATATATGATCATTTCACATAAGAATTCATATTGCAAATTCATGTGAAATCAAAGCATAATTAATTTTCATTTAAAAAGAAAGAAGAGAAGGGTTCCACTCATCGGCTATACATGGAAATCTAACTCGTTTCGTAATTGATTCTAATTCTTTCCATACTTCCTGTGACATAATATGAAAATTACATTAAACAATTAATTACTACTATAGCAAATTCTTACATATTATCAAGCTATATCACTTCTTTTAACTTTATTCCTCTCCATCTACCTATATTAATATATAACTCTTTTTAAAGTTCTTCATTTCTTCTTTGAACAAAATGTGTCCAAATCTTATTTTCACCCATAACTTCACTTGTCTTCGATATCTTTCATAGTACTATGTTATTAAGGCACTTATATCAACCTACGTAAAATTTCAGCATAGTCCCCATTTATTAAATCTACATTTATATACTTGGTTCCATAAAAATCAATGTTAACTTCATAGCGTTCCATTTTAGATTCAAATCACCATTTCATATCAAGTAATCCATGAATATCAAGACTATAAACTCAATAGCCAATACTCAATTCCATGAGAATGTTCATTTTAAAGTACCCAAATAATGTTTTATTCAAAAATTTCAGCTTTAATTTTTAATGTTTTCTTAAACCATGATTTCATATACTAAATTTACATATTTTTATACTAGGCCTTGTTTGATTCCAATTTCATTTCTAAGAATAATTTCACACCATGACTTTTCTTATTTAACTTATATTCACATAATAAAATCCCATAACTTAAATCTTCAATATCTTATTGTAAACCTTAAGAATTTATTTTATAACAAAAGCTCGAAACAAATCATAATTTACTTTTCTTGGATCCTTGTATAATAAACTAGTCCTTTAATAATCACTTTAATATTCACATCTTCTAACATAAGGCAAGGTAAAAAGAGAGCTAAATGCACTTAATTAATTTCTTAAGTTAAAATCAATAACTTCAAACCTGAATTAAAATCTCATATCATTCATATGCCTTAAGAAAATTAAATACATGTAGTTTATATCAACAAACTAGTCATATCCCCTTTAAATTCATCACATGAAACCATATATATCAAAAACTCAAATTAAACATAATGTAAAATTAAAGCTCCACTTACTTCTTGGAATCAAACTAAAATCGAAAAACCCAAATTGATTAATAACCCACTTCAAAATCTCGTCGCTAGCTTCTCCTTTCGCCATGTTTTTTTCTCCTTAGTGGAGCTTCCGTTTCCCGACTTTCTCTCTCCCTTGGTCTCTTTCTCTATGTGTTGGTATGAAATGGCCCAATTCCAAGAGAAATATATGTATATTTGGGAAAATTGCACCCAAAGTCCCTCAACTTCTTGCTTTGCTCCATTTAGGTCCTTAACTTTATGCATTACTTAATTTAAGCTACCAACTTATAATATGATTCCATATATATCCCAAACTTACTTAATTGCTTAAATGAGAAACCAAAAAATTAAATTAATGCATCTTAGTCCAAATTTGACCTTCACTTGATTATTCCACCTTTAACTTTTGGTCTATATATATATTAGCCCTTAAGTTTAAATAGCTATGTGAAATAAAAAGGTAAATAAAATTTGAGATATCACAACTGTGGTACAAAGGTACCGCAAACTTATTTCCTTTAATATATATATATATATATATATGTTGAGCCAATATTTCATTTTGTTGTATAGATAAATGTTTAAAAAATGAATACCAATTGCTTAAAAAAAAAAAAAGGAATATCTGTTGGGTATTGGAGTGTTTTTTTATAAAAATAATCATGGACACTATTATGAAGACCACTTTGTTATTACTAAAAAAATATAAGAACTTACATGTGATTTCATGAAACCACACGTGCTTTTTACTTTTTTACAACTTCCAACTTTATTTAGGTTTATTGTTTTCTAAAGAGCTAGATCAGGCTCCATGTATGGAGCTCGACTGCTAATCTTTTTTTCCTCCAAAACTTAGACATGTAGCAAAAGACAGATATCTATTTCGAGAAATATGGTCTAATATGTGATTTCCACCCAACACATAGGAAAAAGCTCTCGTGCCTACAGTCTGCAGAAAAAGATCTATGAGCAAATGAATTCTAGCTTGTTTTAGGATCACAGGATGGCTAAAATGTAAAGTTGGTGGATATATAGGTATATCAATATGTTTAGTGGGATCATCTCATATGAAGTGTATGTTACTATTTTAGATCTAACCAATTTGATGAATTACTCCTAAAGGTTCACATCAAATTAGTGCCCGTTGATAAGAGTTACTTCTATTAGTCTACAAAATCAGAAAGAAGCTTCGAGGATACACGATGCTATTCAATCTGAAAACCATCAATTATTCTGTTACAATTAGAGATATTTACAACACTTTATCTTCTAACTAATATAGAAAAATACCAATGACAACATGCCATGTGGCAGAGAACAAAAGCACAAGAAAAACACTAAAATAATAACAAAAAACATGCACTAAGTAATGGGAAATTATATATTCTTCACCCCCTCCTCAAGTTGGCAGTGATGGAAATCCATCATGCCTAACTTGTCAAGCAAAAACTGGAATTGTGGGCCACCCAGAGATTTGGTGAAAATATCCGCCAATTGCAACTTGGAAGAAACATGCTTGGGAAGAATAAAGCCTTCCTTGAATTTATTACGAACTAAATGACAATCAATCTCTAAGTGTTTAGTACGTTCATGAAACACCAGGTTGGCAACAATGTGAAGGGCAGCTTGGTTATCACACCATAGTGGAATAGGGGTAATTAAGGGAACCTGCAAACTCTATAAAATGTAGGTTATCCACTGGACTTAACAAACAGTTGAACTCAGGGCTCTATATTCGGCTTCGGCAGATGATGTTTTCCAAGAAATCAAAGATGAACCCAAGTAAACACAATATCCAGTAACAGATTTTCTAGTGTCAAGGCTTGCTGCCCAATCAGCATCACTGTAAGCTTGCAAGGCAAAATCAGACTGGGAAGGAAAGAATAAGCCCTTGGAAGGACATCCCTTGAGATACTTAACGACATGCAAGACTGCTTCCCAATGTTCTTGGCATGGATTGGTTACAAATTGGCTAAGTTGCTGAACTGGAAAAGTAACATCTAGTCTAGTAAGGTTCAAATACAGTAACTTGCCTATCAATCTCCTATATTTATTAGAATCTGTCAGAGGAGAACTGGTGTTAGCTGTGAACTTGGCTCCCCTAGGTAAAGGTGTAGAGGTAGCTTTACAACCTAAAAGTCTTGTGTCTTGCAAGATATCAAGAATATACTTCATTTGGTTCAAGTAAGTTCCTTCTGCAGTTCTGGCTATTTCTAGACCAAGAAAGTACTTAGCATGACCCAAATCCTTAATGGTAAACAAGTGATCCAGGTAGTGCTTTAACTGATCAATGTCTCTATGATTGGGCCCCAGTAACTAACACATCATCTACATAAACTAAGAGAGCCAAGAATGAGCTACCTGTAGTCTTAATAAAAAAGCAATGATCATGACATGATTGGTGAAATCCATAGGCCACTAACTTGTCACAAAACTCGTATTCCATTGCCTAGAAGCTAGCTTTAACCCATAGAGACTTCTTTTTAAACAACATACCTCGCCAGGCTGTGCTATAGTGTAACCTTCTGGTGGAGTCATATAAACTTCCTCCTCCAAAAAACCATGCAAAAAAGCATTATTTATATCAAGCTGGTGCAAGGGCCATGATTTTGCTGTGGCAATGGCTTTAAGAATTCTAACTGTCACTAGTTTAGCCACTGGGGAAAAACTATCAGTCTAATCAACTCCATGA
This sequence comes from Nyctanthes arbor-tristis, assembly GCA_963692815.1. Taxonomy (NCBI): domain Eukaryota; kingdom Viridiplantae; phylum Streptophyta; class Magnoliopsida; order Lamiales; family Oleaceae; genus Nyctanthes; species Nyctanthes arbor-tristis. The sequence goes on along the minus strand of CAVNYN010287614.1, from coordinate 13,216 downwards.
ACTTGATGATAGCCCTTAGCTATAAGCCTAGCCTTGTATCTGTCAATCAATCCATCAGGTTTCATCTTAATTTTATACACCCATCTACAACCAATAGCTTGCTTACTGGGTGGCAGCTTTGTGATCTCCCAGGTGTGATTGGATTCTAAAGCATGCAACTCATTTTCCATGGCTTCTATCCATTCACTATGCTTACTAGCTTGAAAGTAAGATTTAGGCTCCTGCAAAGTAGACACATTGGCAAGAAAAGATATATATGCACTACTAAAAACGGGGGAGACAACATATGGGAAAGTGTTAGGTATATGAAGGGAACTATGTGTGATTTTGTTGAGTAAAGAAACATTAGCTGTAGTCAGTTGATCAGAGTGGGCAGAATAGGTAATCTCTTGTAACCAAACACTTTTAGTTTTGACTCTGGAACTTCTCTTAGGAACAAGTTGGTTGGGGTCATTTAGAGTAGAAATAACTGGAGGTGTATGATCCCCAGTGTCTCCTTCAACATGATTATCAATATCTTCTTCACTACTATTCTCCACTGACTCCTCTCTTGAAAGATTTAGACCACCAAGATGATCAGCTTCGGGCTGATCAGGAATGTTTTGGCTACGATTCTACCCTGATGAGATAGATGAGGAGGGAAATGGTTCAAGATTGTCAAAAGGAAGAAGATCAGAAGTATCAAAGTGTGACACAGTAGGTAAAGGAGTTTCAGAAACAGTAGAGGTTGATGTGTTGTGATAGGGAAATTTATGTTCAAAAGACTGAGCATCTCTAGAGGTTAAAATCTGATGTGTAGTGAGATCATAAAATTTGTAATCCTTTTGGCCAGTTAGATAGCCAATGAATATACATTTATGTGCTCTGATGGAAAATTTGTCTTTATCAGGTAATACATTTGTTGCAAAACTTAGGCAACCAAAGGGTTTAAGTCTGGTGTAATCTGGTTTGGTGTTGTATGGGATCTCAAAAGGAGTTTTCCAGTTTAACACGATGCTAGGTAATCTGTTTATCAAATGAGTGGCCACAAGAATGGAACAAGACCAGAATTTCATAGGCAAATTAGCTTGGAACATCAGAGCCCTGGCTATCTGTAGCAATTGTTTATGTTTTCTTTTAACCACTCCATTTTGTTGCGGAGTATACACACAACCTCTCTGATGAAAAATTCTCCTAGCATGTAGTAATTGTTCACAATCATTTCAAATAGACTCCAAACCATTATCACTCCTAATGCCCTTCACCTTAACATCAAATTGAGTTTCTACCATATTAAAAAAAAAAAAACCTTCCAAGATCTTAACTATCTGTGATTTATGCCCCATCAAAAACACCCAAGTTGATCTACTAAAATCATCAACTAAGGTTAAAAAATAAGGAGTTCCAGTTATGTAAGGTGTTTTGTAAGGACCCCAAATATCAACATGCACTAACCCAAAGATGAATTTGGTCTTAATAAAGCTTGTAGGAAAGGGTAACCTTTGCTGCTTAGATTTATGACAAACATCACAAGCTTTCATATCCTCAACATCATTCATAGTACACAAAGGTTTAAGAAAATCCACATGCTGCATTACAGTAGGTGAGGCATGACCCAGCCTCACATGCCATTCTTCCAAGGCATTATTACAAGTAGAATGTAAACAAGGTTTTGAAGGAACATGTTTAGGTAATATGGATTGAGAAAAAGGAAAAATACACTCAGTCAAGTGTTTGGGATTGAGAATGTAAAGCTTCCTAATCAACTTTCCAACAGCTAATGTCTCATTACTCTGTAAGTCCTGCAAAATGCAATAGGTAGGATAAAATTCAAACTTTAGTTGAGCTGATTGTGCCAATTGAGCTACTGGGAGTAGATTGTATTTGAAATTTGGAACATAAAGTGCATCATCTAGTCTCAATCTTTTGCTGAGGGTAATATGTCCAATATGTGTGACATGTTGAACAAATCCATCTGGTAAGTAAACATGGGTGGCAATTGAAACTGGTTTATAAGAAGTCATTAGGTTTAAGTTAATGCACATATGGCTACTTGCACCCGTATCTAAAATCCAAGATCCTTCTTCTAAACTTCCTAACACAGTAAAAGCATAATGAAAATTTTCAAAAGTTTTATTACCAGCAAAGTATCCGAAGTGTGCAAAATTCACACTGTTTCCATTTCCAGACGTGTGCTCTTCCGATCTGTATTTTGCAATTTCCTGCTGGATCATGGCTGAAAAATCTGGGAATGAGACTACCTTCCTATCTCCTGTTGTTGTTCCTTCCACATCAAAGCTGAGTGGTGAATCTGCCAAGTTAATTGCATTCTTACCCTTCTGTTCCTTCATTTTAAGATACCATTCAGGATATCCATGCAATTTAAAACATTCATCTATCTCATGTCCATTCTCTTTACAGTACTCGCAATGCAATTTAGCCTTCTCCTCTTTTGTTCTTTTATAATTTCCTCTTCCCCTTCCTCCATTCTTGCCACTATTACTGCTTGCTCCTTTGCCATAGTTTCCCTTGCTATATATATGTACCTTACTCAGCATCGCTGCATTATCAGTTGTTTCTGGGAAAATTTGATGAACAACTATCTGCTTCTCCAATCTTAATACACTAGAATATGCCCGGTTTATGGTGGGCAATGGATCTTGTACTAAGAGTTGATCCTCACATTATCGTAGCTATCATTTAGCCCCATAAGAAATTGTATTAACTTTTCATTCATATCCATTTCAACCAATTGTTTTGAGGCTCCACAAGTACACACTGGTGGTGGCATCAAGTTACTATACTCATCCGACAATTCCTTCAATTTGGTGAAGTAACTCATCACTGATGTATTTCCTTAAATAATACTATTAATCTCCCTTCTCAATTGATATAGCATTGGCCCATTGCACTCACCAAATCTCTCTCTAATATCAGTCCAAAGCTCTTGGGCAGAATTCGCATAGATAAAAGCATCTACAATGTCTTTAGACACTGAATTCAAAATCCAAGATATTACCATACAGTCGACTTTCTTTCACTGAACATAAGTTTGAGAATTTTCGTTTGGTGCTTTAATTATCCCATTCACAAACCCTATCTTAGTCTTAGCCCCTAAAGCAATCGTCATAGATCGATGCCAGGATAAGAAATTGGTACTTGTGAGGAGATTAGTAACCAAAATTAGTCCAGAGTGATCGGAGCTCTGCAATTGCATTGGATCCTCTTCGTAGTTATGATTTGTCTCCTCAGTAATTCTAGCTCCTCTCTATTGATCATCGGCTTGCTCTTCATTCCAACACTCGCTGACACCTCCAACTATGACATTCTACGCTGTAACTCCTCTACCAGCCATTAATTCGAGCCTGGTAGGTCTGATACCATCTACAAAATCAGAAAGAAGAAAGTGTTGGGAATTAATGTAGATTCCCCGATTACGCCCGCAGGATCGTTGTTTAAGGAATTTAATGAGACAAGGGAAAAATAAAAGAACGAAGACAAATTTATGGACTATCAAAGCCTTTCACTATATGATTCAAGTCGCTACAACCATATAGAATTTCACTCACCAACCCACAACCCCCAAGTATTACAAGAAAAATACTCAAGCTCTACAGCACCTAAAATTTCTACTCTTTGAACAAACCTCAAAGAGTTACAAGAAAAACCCACAAGATGCTAAGCTCGCCAATTTTTCTCTCAAAGACTCAAGTCACTCTTGTACATAAAAGAAGAGGAAAACACATCTATTTATAGGCTTTGTTTACTTGGAAGATAAGATAATTCCTTCTAGGATTTGGATTCCTTTTCCTCCAAGAACTCTTCTTTTTTCCTTTTCCTTTTCCTTTTCAACTTTGGATTATTTTTGACAATAAATCCAACACAAGGTTTGTTTTTCAATGCTTTTTCTAACCCCCTATAT
>CAVNYN010287613.1:0-13439 GCA_963692815.1 Nyctanthes arbor-tristis | reverse complement strand
CATGGTCAAGATTGAATTATTTAGGTCAAAGTCCAAGTCATCAAAGGATTTAAGAGAAATAATTAAATATTAAAGGACTTATGGGTAAATATGATTATTAAGGACCAACTTATAGCAAAACAATTAGTTGAGGGACTTTGTGTGCAATTTCCTATATATATATATATATACATGATTGTCTAGCAAATGGGAATAGAATCAAAACACACACATTGGAAGAACCGAGAGAAACACAGTGAGAAGAGAAAGGGTCGAGGGAATTCAAGAGATGAGGGACAATTGAGAAAAAAATATTGCAAGGACCGGGAAGCTAGCCACGAGATTTTGGAAGTGAGTTCTTGATCAACTTGGGCTTCATGGTTTAAGCTTGGTTTGAAGAAGTAAGTGGAGCTTCTATTCTATGTCATGATTAATTTGGGGTTTTTGATATATGGCTTGATATAATAAATCCTAGAGGGGAAAATGTTGAGTTGTTGACATGGGTTAGATTTATTTGAAAATTCTTGAAGTCATATGTATGGTATGAGATTTTAGTTTTAAACTTATTGAAGATGGATTTAAGAAAATTTTGTAGAATTAATTAGTTGATTTTGATGTGATTTTATTAGTTTAAATGGTGTGAAATTAGGCTTAGAGATGAAAATTGAAATTATTATACAAGAAGGTTCTGCCCTTCCCACTTTAGGAGGCTTTAGCTAACTGTACAAGTGGAATTTTAACAAGATACAAGTTGGAAAATGATCCTCTATGAGTTGTCTATCATCCAAAATTTGAATGACGCCATTTGGAGGTCGGTAGGAGTTTTTATGATATGTTTTGTGAGAAGTGTGCAGGGCTGACCCGAGAACAGGTTTCCAGGAAGTAGAGGAATATTTGATATTGCTAACATATTTTTCTTGGGCTCAATTTCATATATGAGGAACTTATATAAGTGTCCTACCTTATGGGAAAATTTCATGAACATATGATACCGTTCTTGGGTATAACATGGATTTAAATGTGCACTGCCCAAACAAGAGAATTCAATTCTTGCTTGAAGAGTTCGATCGAGTTTTGATCTAATAAGTGGTGCACATAATTGATGGAAAAGTTTAATTAAGAGTGGAAATGAAAGATTAATTGGTTATTATTATGGTAGCATAATCTTTAACAATTATTGAGCTTCTAATTTAGTATATAGTGATAAAATGAATTACTTAAAATATAAAGGAATTAGATGCTAAGTAGACTTTTATATAATGTCACAGGAAATGGTAAAGACTAAAGAGGAAATAAAACGAGGAAGGAGCTACATTGCTACCTAGCCGGTGAGTGGAGCTCTTCTCTCATTTCTCCATAAATGAATATTATTATGCTTTGATTCCACGTGAATTTACAATGTCCATGATGACAATGTATTTCAATGAGATTTCCCAAAGGATGATATTTTCTTAAGAAAAGTTCGTTATGCATCTTATATGAAATGATGATTCGTGCTCTTCAGAGAAAATATTCTATTTGAAATATAATTTTATAATGCATGAAAACCCCAAATTTGTATCCGATGTCATGATAAGCCGCTTACGGGCGAAGGGGCCTATGGCTCAAGCTGACCAAATGAACGCCGCCCAGGCGAAGGGGCCTATGTGCTAGCTATGGCTCAAGCTGTTTAATTGTGCCGCCTAGGGCGAAGGGGTCATAAGGTACCTATGGCCCAAGCTGACCGTCTACGCGCGTATGACATGATATTATGATCATAAGATGTTGGACACTCTTTGGGGAAAATTCTACGATGATCCTGAAATGAATGATTTTTATGATATTTTCTAGTGAATTTTATGGTGACTGTTAAATGCAAGAATGTTCATGATGTTCTCTAACCTGTAACGATTCTGCAAATAGTGATGTTATGCTGGAATTACATTTCAAATTATGATTCTTGAAATGAAATGATTTCCATGAAGTTCTCTAGCATTGAAATGATAAATAAAATGTTTTGATGTGAGATGAATTCTACTGGATATATTTTGACTATCCAAAAGCATGTTTATTTAAAAAACTCCACTCACTGGGCTAGTCAGCTCAAATGTTTTCCAAATGATTTTCCCTTTTCAGGTGGGCAATTGGAGTTTGGGCAACACATCAGGATCGAGCCTGCTGTTTCCAAAATTGTGTCACCACATAGAGATGGTTATGGGTTTTTATTATGCATTATCGGCTTTGATATGTTTAGTTTATTAGTATACATTGGGATTCCTGATGAAGCATACTTGGTTTAGCATAATTTTTGTTACATGAAACATTGTTATTGGTGATTATGGGAATTATTATACTGTGAAGTGCATTTGGGTTTGATGTTGAGTGGTTGGTTGTTAACAAATTAGAGGAGATGCTGTCGAAATTTTTCTAAAATAAATAGTATATCCACGAGTCTTGACGGTAAATTCTAGCTTTTAGTTGGAGTTTATCGTCGGCACACGTCACACTTCTAGTAAGTTAGAGGTGCTGGGAGTGGGGCGTGTCAAATTAATTTACGTTATATTTTACTAAATTACTCCTATTCAGTACTTAGTTATAATTATCACTTTCAAATTCTTTTTTTTTTTTTACATTACATTTTTGAAATATATATATATATATATATATTTGTACAAAAGGGGATGGGGGAGGGGGATGGTGGGGATTCTACTTATTAAATAAGTATAAATAACACAGTTTACAATTCTTAATCATTATGAAAAATTAAATAAGACTAAATATATAGGATGGAGAACCAGGTCTGGCTCCTTGCACAGAGTCAAATAGCTAATAAGAATCAGCCAAGTTAGTGAATTAAAAAATGGAAATTTTCGAAAAAGCTCAAAGGGTAACTATATTAGCACTACAACTTTTACTAAATACACTACAAGTTAATTGCATTGGAAGTCCTTAGTGTTTTAAAGTTATAATATTATATTCATAATCTTTTGATTGCATTTCTTATCTTCAATTTTTAACCTATTAACAGATATTATATCTTTGACAACAATTTTCTTTCAAAATATAAGTTAAAATGGTGAAAATAATTTATTTGGTCATCACACTTTATAAAAGAGAAAAGAAAAATAATAGCTAAAACAAAAATGTGACAAAGTTTTCTTTATTTAAAAGTTAGCTAATATAATTTTTAAAAAGTAATCACATAAATGAAACTTTAATCATAAAAATATGAGGTAAAAACATTTGAAATGTAATTATAACAATGACTGTATATTAAGGATTACAGTTAATTAAAAAGTGGTGTAGATATAAAAAAACACAGTGTGAATATAATTGGTCAAGCTCAAAAGTAAAAAATTAAGGGTAATTATCACTCTAGATCCCCAACTTTTCAACTTTATATCAACAATGTCCCAAACATTTCATTTATTATTGTATTATTATACTCCGATCATCACTTTTTGCCCACAACTTTTTAATTTTCACCATTAAACTATATCATAATGACTATTATACCCTTAATTTTTAATTCCACTCTAGGTCCCCAACCTTTCAATTCTTTTACAATTTTGTCCTCATCCCTTTTTAGACATATAGAACCCCAACATTTCATTTATTATCACGTTATATCCTCATTAATGTTTATTATTGTTCATGGTAACTATTAAAATTACCATTATAACATTAAGAAAATATAGCTATCATATTGGTATTTCGATGATTTTGTTAATCAATTTTTTCTTTATGATGGTGTCTTTGCTTATTTGGTTTTTGTCATCAAAAAAATTTGACCTTTTTTTTTTCTTTTTTTGGGTTTTGTTACTATGAAGCGGTGTTTTGTTACCATGATAATTGTGTTTTTTCTACCGGAAAAACCATTGTTAACATGTTTTTCTCGATTTTTTTACTTTTGTTACAATGATGTTTTCTTAATGGTAACATTTGCTCTCTGACTGTTAGCATGATTTTTTGTATGAAAAGTATTGTTAGAATGATTCTTTTCTTGATTTTGGTAAAATTATTTTTTTTATTATGTGATTTTTCTTTTTTTTTTTTTTAAGTGGTGCTAGTGGCTGCAGTTGTCGGTTCTTGAAGTTTGGCGGTTGGTGATTGAAAGCGGTGGCAGGTGACTAATTGTTATTATAATAATTTATTTATTATAATAAAATAATTAATAATAATAATAAAATTAATAAAAAATTAAATTTAATTAATATTAGTGAGGGTACTTTTACAATAAAACATGACATTTTTATAAATAATTTCAATTAAAAGGTATTCTTAAAAACCCATGTTAAAAGAGAGGGTTTTATCTGAAAAATAATTAAATTTTGGGTTCTTTTGATAAATACCTCTTTTGTTCACAGGGGTTTTGAAAAAAGACTTTTTTTATTGAAACCAATTGTAAAAATACCCTTTTATTGAAAACTACCCATAAACCACTTTTTATTAAATTTAACTTATTATTATATTATTATTTTACTCAAAAAATTATTATTATTATAAACCACCACCAAAGTCGCCAATCACCACCAAGTCACCGCTACAAGCACCACAATGTATCATGACCATTAAATATGTTGACACAAAAACTAGTAACAAAAAATGAATAAAAAAACCAGGTAAAACATCATAACAAAAACCTAAAAAAAATCAAATTTTAGTAACAAATAGCAAACACTCACCAAAAAAAATCTTTAAAAAAAGGAATAAGCAGATGCATTGGAAAACACCAAAATTATGGGGTAACAATCCAAAATGTAGGTATTACTATTGAAAAAACATTATTACCACGATAAAAATCACAAAGTACAATATGATATAAACAGTAACAAACTAAAAAAAGAACGTTAACCACCAGATCCCACAACTACTTGAACATGGTATCGAAGAAAAAAATATAATAGCAGTCCAAAAAGAAATCTTTATGCCAACAAACACAAAAACTTCATTTTTAAAATTTGACATGGTGACAAAAACTCGATGATAACAATCTGCCAAAACTACATTATTACCGTTGAAAATATTTCCATTTAAACTTCAAGGTTACAAAAAATACCCAAAAAAATCATGTTGACAAGAAATAATGAAATCGTGTTAACATGGTACCGTAACAAGAAAACCAAAAAAATAAAAAAATAAAAAGAAAATCCATCATTGTATCTCGCTGCTGATGAAAAAATTCAAAAAAAAATTAATTAAAAAAATGCATCATTATTTCTCACTGTTGCTATTCACGGTATCGGTTCGGAGCCGATCTGATGTTGTAGTCAGTGAACAAAAGAGTGACGCTGCTGCTGTAATTCGCAGCCAAGAAGACGGTGGTAACGGGGTAAAGGTGGCGACAAAGGCCATGGAGGCAGGAGGCGGCAGTGGTATATAGGTTGAAATTGAGATGCATGAACGGAAAAGAAATAGGATGGTAGGATTTATATAATTAGGGTTTTAGTTATATGTGTATATATAGGATTTTATTAAATAAATAAATATTAAAGATTTAAAGATAAAAAATGATAGAATTATTTTTATTACAAATAATTTAATATAATAAAAAAAGGATAAAATAGGAGTATTTTTACAATTTAAAAGGGTAAATTTATGTATAGTTTTGAATTAGAGGTATAATAAATGAGACCCTTCCCTTTAATTAGACATTTAAGGGGTTTTAACACCTCTTTTGAAGAATCAGGTTTTAACCTTTATTTTTGGAAAATCAGGTTTACCCCCACCCCGTCTTCTCCCTCCAGACACAGCGCACAATCTCTCTCTTTCCCAAGTCCCACCCTTTCTCTTCTTTCCGCTGGACGACCACCATTGCAGCTCAGAGTTAATTTCACGCTTGCCAACGTCCTCATCTTCGGCGAAAGCTTCACCAAAACCTTTGATCTTCACCAGAAGCCGAACCTCTCCCAATCTCATGGCATTGATCGATCACATATTGTGATCTAAAATCTAAAAAGTCAACAAACGCTATTTGTTGCAGCAATGCTGCTACAAATAGTTGATGCCAGAACCAGAAACGTTGAGGCATGAGGTGGTAAAATCTACACGTTCAGGCGTGAAAGACGTGAGGCGGCAACTGCAATCGTGGTCATGAGAATCTACAATCACAATTGTTTACTTTAATCTGCAATCGTGGTCATGAGAATCTGCAATCACTCTCAATTGTTTAATTTAATCTGCAATCACGTTAATGAGAATCTGCAATCACAGTTATTTAATTTTGTGCCTTTTAATTTTTTTTTTTTTAGTTTTCACGGTTACAGTTGAATCTGCAATTTCCTTTTTTTATTTTTTCTTCACCATTGTTTAATTTCTGGTTTAATTATGATTGGTTTTGATGTTTTGTGATGGTGATTCCCGTGAACTGTAGTATTTTTGGCGAGTTGTGGTGGTGTTGTTGTGACTGGCGGTAGTGGTAGCGGGTGGTTGGTGGTGTATTGTGGTTGTTGTGATGTTTTATTGTGGTTGTTTCGGCGAGTTGTTTGTGTTGTTGTGACCTGGTGTTTTAGTGTGTTGTTTTTGTTATGACTCAGTGTTTTAGAGTTGTGTTTGATTTGACTCGATGTTTTGATTAGTTGTTTTTGTTGTGACTCGATATTTTAGAGTTGTGATTGATTTTGACTCGGTGTTTTGGCGAATTGTTTTTATTGTGTCTCATTGTTTTACCTAGTTATTTTGATGTGACTCGATATTTTGGTAAGTTGTTTTTATTGTGACTCAGTGTTTTGGAATTGTATTTGATTTGACTCGATATTTTAGCGAGTTGCTTTTATTGTGACTTGGTCTTTTAGAGTTATGTTTGATTTTAACTCAGTTTTTTAGCGAGTTTTTTTTTTTGTGACACAGTGTTTTGGCGAGTTGTTTTGATGTGACTCGATATATTAGCAAGTTGTTTTGAAGTAACTCGATGTTTTGACGAATTATTTTGATGTGACTCGATGTTTGGCGAATTGTGATTATTATATTGTAATATTGTGATATTACAATGTAAAAAATCTAAAACACTTAATTTTTCAAAAAAAAAATCTTTATGTATCATAATTTTAAAAAATGTGTAAAAAATCTTTGCGTTTTTCAAGACATCCCTTTAAAAGTATGTAATTTATCTAATTTCCTCTCCTCTTAAAAAATAAGGCCCAATACAGAACTAGCCCACTTTAGTTTTTATCAAGTCCAATTCCAATGCACAAGCTTAAGACAAACTCTTCTTCTTTTTTTTTTTTATAAAGGAGTGCTTTATTTCCCACATGTACAAGAATTTTGAGGTTGGATTGCAAATACGTGAATTCTTGAAACAAACCAGTCTCCGCTCATGGCATATATTTACTCATTCAGTTCAATGCGCAATCTGGTTTTGAATATTGGGTTTCATTTGGGAAAACTCATTGTATTTTTATGTAGGTTTTTTAATATCCTGCTTCATTTCTTTTCTATACTATTTTGTATTTGATATTCAACTTTACCTTGTTACAACAATTCTATACCGCTAATTTGTATTTTGTATCATAAAATTGAGACATTTCATTTTCCAACAATTTATGGTGGTATAAATAAAAATTCAATCTCCGAGGACCCCCGCCAACCCCTCCCCCCTTCACTAACCTTTCGTACTAATTAAATTCAGCTTGATCATATGTTAAATCTAGATTTCATCCCTGATTGGTGTTTTCATTTTTAAATTCTAACAAATTTTATTCCAAACCTTTGGATTATCATCTAAATAAATGGTGAGAGTTCTTTGTCAAAACTATATGTCCTTTTAAATGGTAAGCCGAAAATTATCACCTTTCGACAATAATTAGTGGCTTAGTTTCCCCCTCCCCCTTCCCCCCCCCCCTCTCACTTTTCCAAAGCATGTGCATCTACATTTTTTTTTTAATTAAGGAATAGATATTTTATTGTATATCCTTATGAATCATCGAGTTAATCCAAAACTGTGAGTAATCTGCTGTCCAATTACAAAAGCATGAAAAAAGACAACACAAAGGTGCAGGGCGGTCCTAGGCTGAGGCAAATGAAGCCGCCGTCTCCAGGCCAAGACTAAAAGGCGCCCAATTATGTTTGTTATAATTGGCCCAAAATACATTTGGTCCACTTTTTTATTTTTTTTAAAAAAAAAGTTATCAGGGCTTTGAAACTAAGAGCCCAAATGGAAAAAATTCAAGGGCCCATATTAACCATAATTTTTTTTTTTTTTTGAAAATTTAGATTAAAAAAAAATTAGCTGGAGCGAGGGCGCTCAATTTCCATTTCCCCCAACCCAAGTACCCAAACATTTGTCAATTGCCAAGAAAACCCTAAATTGCTAAATCTCCCAAATTTCCCAAATCCCCAATTTTCAATTGAAGAACCTTAACTCTCCAATCAATTTGTTTGCCTAAATTCGCCATCTCCACTCGCCAGTCACGAATCAGCCGTCGTTGCCAATCTGCGACCTCGACTCCGCAGTCTGCGACTCTGCGTCTCCGCCGTTCACTGCTACCTTCTTTTCTACTACTCACAGTCACACCGTTACATACATAGTCTTTGTCTCTTTGCTGCTGGCTGTTGCACTGCCTTCTGCTATAGTCTCTGCTGCCGCGTGCCTTCTGCGCTGTTGGGCCGCGGCTGGCTGTTCTCCGTGCTCGCCAACAGAGGTGAAATCAAGAAGAAATGTTCAGTCATTAATTAGTATAACTTTGTTCAATTTATTCATTATTGTATGTTGTTTATTTTCTTGATTAATTAACTACTGTAAAAAATAATGTACTTTCTTGTCTACTGAATGATTTATTTGTCCGTGATTCGTTTACATTGTAATTGTAGCTACCTTAAAATTTTAAGGTAGAACATTATTATATAATTCATTTTCTTCTATCTTTTTTTCTGTTTTCATGTTTTATTGTCTGAAGAGATGTATTGAATCGATGATTGTTGATAGCTTGATTCTCTATATATGAGTTGAATCTATATTCATGTACCAGTAAAGATTAACTGGTTTTTTGGCAAGTGTATGACGATTGGGGAAATTTGGCAAGTCTTTTATACTTTTATTTACCGGGTTTTTGCCTATTGGTTTAGGGATTGAGGAGGTTTATTGGTTAATTGATTTGGTTTAGGGGGTGAGGAATTTTGGATGAGTATTAAAATTTGAATATTGATTTATTGGTTTGAAATTTGACGAATTATTGGTTTGAAATTTGAGGAATGAGCTCATTATTGGTTTGAATTATTGAGGAATTATTGGTTTGAAATTTGAATATATTGAATTCAAAAGGGCAAAGACAATAAGATAAGTGTGGGTTTAGGACATAAACATATTGGTAAAACAATTGAATTGTCATTTGCCAATTGCAGTCTATAAGTTGTAATTAATTACTTGTAAGGCAACAAAGGGCTAAGGGAATTGATTTGAATAATTGAATTGGTAAAACAATAAGTGTTGACTATATTGTCTATTGTACTTGTAATACAATTGTAGTTTGTAAGTTGTAATTAATTACTTGTAAGGCAATAAAGGGCTAAGGGAATTGATTTGAATAATTGAATTGGTAAAACAATAAGTGTTGACTATATTGTCTATTGTACTTGTAATACAATTGTAGTTTGTAAGTTGTAATTAATTACTTGTAAGGCAATAAAGGGCTAAGGGAATTGATTTGAATAATTGAATTGGTAAAACAATAAGTGTTGACTATATTGTCTATTGTACTTGTAATACAATTGTAGTTTGTAAGTTGTAATTAATTACTTGTAAGGCAATAAAGGGCTAAGGGAATTGATTTGAATAATTGAATTGGTAAAACAATAAGTGTTGACTATATTGTCTATTGTACTTGTAATACAATTGTAGTTTGTAAGTTGTAATTAATTACTTGTAAGGCAATAAAGGGCTAAGGGAATTGATTTGAATAATTGAATTGGTAAAACAATAAGTGTTGACTATATTGTCTATTGTACTTGTAATACAATTGTAGTTTGTAAGTTGTAATTAATTACTTGTAAGGCAATAAAGGGCTAAGGGAATTGATTTGAATAATTGAATTGGTAAAACAATAAGTGTTGACTATATTGTCTATTGTACTGGTAATACAATTGTAATTTGTAAGTTGTAATTAATTACTTGTAAGGCAATAAAGGGCTAAGTGCCTTGATTTGAATAATTGATTGTTGATAGCTTGATTCTCTATATATGAGCTGAATCTATATTCAAGTACTAGTAAAGATTAACTGGTTTTTTGGCAAGTGTATGAAAGTTGGGGAAATTTGGCAAGTCTTTTATACTTTTATTTACTGGGTTTTTGCCATTGGTTTAGGGATTGAGGAGGTTTATTGGTTAATTGATTTGGTTTAGGGAGTGAGGAATTTTGGATGAGTATTGAAATTTGAGTATTGATTTATTGGTTTGAAATTTGAGTATTGATTTATTGGTTTGAAATTTGAGGAATGAGCTCATTATTGGTTTGAATTATTGGTTTGAAATTTGAATATATTGAGTTCGAAAGGGCAAAGACAATAAGATAAGTGTGGGCTTAAGACTTAAAACATATTGGTAAAGCAATTGAATTGTCATTTGCCAATTGTAGTTTGTAAGTTGTAATTAATTGTAAGGCAATAAAGGGCTAAGGGCATTGATTTGAATAATTGAATTGGTAAAACAATAAGTATTGACTATATTGTCTATTGTACTTGTAATACAATTAACAATGCAAATGATTAAAGGAATTACATAAATCATAATACACAATGGTTGAATTAAAACATATTATGTAAATTGTGAATACTATGTTATTTGTAACATGTTATTTTTAGTTTGTATAATTTGCAATTGATTACAATGCCTCTATCATAGTAATGAGATTAATTACTATTTATCTCTTCTTCTATAGTGATGTGATCAATTGGAGTTGTGCTAAAAGAACAAAAAGAGATACAAAAACTTAAACAAAACTGATACATGACAATATCATGTTTTCAACACATATCACCTTTTTATCAATCTCAATTACATGAGCCACTTGTCATTTTTGTTACCCTCTTTGTTTTTTTTTTCCATTTAGAATTAATTCAATTGGCATTGATGGTGCCACAAGTCTTTTACAAGGTCTTGCTACATTTCTGGAATACTATAGAGAAAATGGGTTTAATGAAGCTAGGGATGAAGCAACACAAAAGGCAAACGAATTGGGAATTGAACCTGTATTCCAAGAAAGACGTACCATTCGGAGGAAAAGACAATTTGAATGAAAGTGCTAGTGATGATATATATCCATCACCTTACATTTGTTGTTCTTGTCATTTTTTCTTTTTATTTATTTCATTTTTATCTTCTTATGGTAGGTACGTCTGTCATTTGAAAAATCATTTAGAGTTGAGTACTTTTTGTGTGTGGTTGATCAACCGCAGTCTTCTCTTAAAACCCAGTTTGAGCACTTTAAATCATATGCGGAGACTTTTGGTTTTTTCTTTGATATTAAGAAGTTACGACAATTGTTTCACGATGAGTTAAAGATGTGCTGCGTGAATTTGGAGCAACATTTGAGACATGGTGGCAATTCAGACATTGTTAGAAGTGAATTATATAGTGAATTGTTGATTTTGAAGTTGTACATACCAAATGAAGTGAAGAGTGCAATTCAAATATTACAATACATTCAAACAACTAGAAAGGGTAATGTTATGTTTCCAATGACATATGACATATATTGCATACCAAATCTTGTTAACTCTACCTGTTACAGTGGCCTCAGCAGAAATAAGTTTTTCCAAACGCAAGTTGCTGAAGACTTATCTCCACTCAACCATGTTACAAGAAAGACTAAATGGTTTGGCCTTATTGTCCACTGTCAAAGAAATGGTTAAAAAATTAGATTGTGAATATTTGATTAGTATTTTTGCCTCTAAAACTGCAAGACGTGTGATCTTTAGGTAATTTTTGGTACGTTGTATATATTTTGGTAATACTTATATATATATAGTAATTTTTTAAATTATGCTTTGTTTTTTTAATTTTTTTTTTCAAATTTAATGTTTAGTATATTGTTTTATTTCTCGCTTTATATATTTAATTTTGCAAAACAGGTAATTATTTGTCGCTAATCATTATGGGGGTCCATTTTTTAGAGGATGCCTAGGGCCTCAGTGACGGCAGAACCGAGACTGCATATGTGACAATGGTGTGATGACTAGGTTCCATTCACGTTGGCACTTCAACCACATTCCCTAAGCAAACCCCAAATCTTATGAAACCATGGAGCATTATATATGGTGAAACTCAAAATCAACCAAGCAATCCGATTCGGCTGACCCAATATTGTTGATACCAAGCATCGCTCTTCGCCAAAGTCAAGCCTTCCAGAGCGCAACACAACTGCTTCCGCATCCGCATCATTCACCTCTGGTCTGCCACTGAATTTACGTCTGTATTCTTTCATCTCGTATAATTAAACAGCGCCAAACTAGCTGTCACTTTAAAATTTTACTATTAATGGTCCAACTCTTTACGCCAATTGCCAATGGTCCAACTGTTGTGTTTTTCTACTTTGTATTTATTGTCTGCACCATCAACTGACCTGACCGTCCGTCAAAATTCACCATGCTGTGGGACACTAGTTTTAGTTTCTGTTTATGTGGTTGGATTCTTATGTATGTGATACAAAGCTTTCTGAATGTCGCTATTTCAATTAATGTCCGTGGCATAGCCTTGTCATTCATTCATCACTTGCAAAACACTGGTTTCCCCACTCACATTTACTCAATTTGAAGTCCTGCCTATTCTCTCATGGCTCCTTATTCTTCAGTAACCCCAGCTGCAATTGCAATAATCGTTTTGTTATTTTCAAGCAAAATTATTGCTGATGGATGCTACAGTTCTATAATCAGTTTCGGCGATTCAATTGGCGACACTGGGAATCTCGTTCACATTTATCCAACGCTCTTCCGATCTCCATCCTCCCGAATCCGGGCTACCACCTTATGGGGAAACTTTCTTCGGTCGCCCCACTGGACGATATTCCAACGGTCGTATCATTTTAGATTTCATTGGTCGGTAGAATTTAATTGATCAGTTTCTTCTGCCATTGATACGTTGCTTTGCTCTGCTCTCTCTCACTGGTAAGATTATTTCCTTGTGATTGGCAGCTGAGAGTTTGGGTCTGCCATTTGTTGAACCATTCATCGCCGGAAAATTAGCAAATGCAAGTAACAGGGATTTTAGTAGAGGCGTGAATTTTGCAGTTGGAGGAGCTACAGTGCTTAGTACATCTTTTCTTCACAAGTATGGGATCTTTAATCCTAGGACTAATGTCTCTCTTCAAACTCAGTGGGATTGGTTCAAAGAATTTTTTGCCACATTTTGCCAGACAAATCCAGGTACCATAAGACGGGGTTATATACCTACGTGCTGCGACAATCCCTTAAACACGTCTACATGTCAATTGGGGTTCAATTAAAATTTTCTCACTACCTGCTTAAACACAGCAGATCGGAAGAGCACACGT
>CAVNYN010287612.1:0-29614 GCA_963692815.1 Nyctanthes arbor-tristis | reverse complement strand
ATAGAGTGGCCAAGTGCAACGAACATGTATTATGCTAATTTTTTATGATATTATTACAAGAAGATATATTAATTTTGTTCTCTCTCTCATTCTCTCTCTCACATATATTATGAAGGGATTGAATGGGAATAGAACCTCTAATTAAGGGTTTGAGAGGTAACTAAAATGTTATTAGACTCTTCCGATCTCTTGACAACAAGATATATTAATTGATCATAGTATATGGAGTATTAATTATGAAATAATTAAAACACCTACTTAGTTCAATTAATTGCCAGCATCATTATGCGAATGTTTAATGGCATATTCCCACTCCATATTGTCCATCATCTATGAGAAGAGAGGGGAAAAAATTTGTACAGCTGGTATTTTCAATTATGTTTTTAAACTATTATTATAATTAATGTTAATAATAGTTTTAAATCTTAACTTTAAACCAATATAAGTCCATCACCACGCAAAGCAAAATCCATTTGTTAGATCTCAGTCCACTCTTATTTTAGTAATGACATCTGGCCAGACATATAGTGGAATTATCCCGCCAGACACATACATGGCAAAAGATTGAATAGTAAACTAATAGATGTGATCATTTTTTTACATTATGATTGGTTAATGTAATACCAATAATTAGAATTGGATCTCGATGTCCATTTAGATTTGGTATCTCTGTATTAGATATGTATCGTAAATGTGACAAATGTTGTGTCCCAAAAGTACTATTATAGTCAAGCTCGAATTAGAATTTGATCATTGTGTCTATTTGTAATAACCCTTTATTGATAGTTTTTGTATAATAATAATAATAATAATAATAATAATAATAATAATAATTAATTAATTAACTTTTACAATGTTTCTGAACAAGTCTCATTTTGCCACCAAAAATGGTTGGGCCGCTTTTGTCATCATCAACCTCCCACTTTGATTCACCATAAAAAACGAGCAGCATCTCTGTTCCCGCTCACTTTCTCAATTTTTATTTATTTATTATTTTATTTATTTATTATTTATTATTGGGTAATTACTCCCTCTGTCCCATAAAGCTAGTCTGATAGGTAATTTTATATAAATTAAGGATTAGTAGGTAATGTAGTTAGAATATTTAATTTTACCTTATTTTTCTATATATACCCTTGTGTCATTAATTATTTAAAATATTTTCAATACATACGTAGTTGAATAACAATAATTAATTATGGGCTCATATAGAAATGTAATATTAAATATATATTTAATATGATAAGTAGACTATCTTTTTGGGATAGACGAAAATGAAATAGTGGGCTATCTTTTTTGTACAGAGTGAGTATTATATTTAAACTATTGTTTTTACTAATCACACCATAATTATATATACATGGTAATTAAAATATAGTTTTGTTAAATGCACCACCTTATTTTTACTAATATAAACCTAAACCTTTAAAATAAAAGAATATAAATAATTAAAATAAATAGTTCTGCTAAATACACCACTTATGCTTTTTTTGTTTTTGTGTTCTTTTCCTTTCTGCCTTTTCTTCTTCTTAGGTCTTGGTGCATTTTCTTCTAAATTATACTCTATTTGTCCCACAAAGATGTTCTCATTTGATTTTTCACACAGATTAAGAAAACTTAATTTGAAATATACAATTTAAAAATATATTCTCTAATATACTCTCTAATATACTCTTTAGTTTACTTAATATTTCACTTTATTTCTTCTTAATTGTTGATTTCTATGTACTATAAATAAGTGTATATTAGAAAAATAAAAATTTAATTAAGGAAAGGGGAATATACTTTGGAACGAATATAGAAGGAAACAAAGAACGTCTTTGTGAGACGGCTGGTGTAATTTTTTTCCCTTTTTCTCCCATTGTACACACCCATAAATGTTTTCATATCTCCTGGCCTCATTCTTAAATTCATATAATACATATGAAATGAATATATATGAGGATTTTTGCCATTCATCAACTAGTTCTTGTTTGATTCTAATTTTCAAGCCACCGATAGCAATATTGATATTAAACTTGAGTTCAATTTTGATAGCATCTCTATTATCTTTTGAAATTGCATTGAATTACATATTTGAATTGATTTAGTTTTAGATTTTTAAGTTATTGAGAAAGTAAATTAATGACTTAGGGTTTATATTTGTGGTGTATAAACATATATCAAAATTTTTCATTCATTTTTATACTGTATATGTAAATCATTGAATATATAATGATTGGCTATTAACTAATTTTATTTATGCCCATATTTGTGATTTAAAATAATATCTAAAAACATGGTGTAATTAGTAAAAATAGTGGTGCAAATAAAACTAGTATTTATTATTTCTTAGTGCTTGTTTGATTCAATTTATGGTAGTTGATTTATAAAAAAATTATAAAGAGGTGAAATGGGGGGTGTAGATTTAATAGAAGTTTGAAATTTGTGGCTCTAAATGAGCAATTATCAAATTAATAGTCAAATTAGTGATAAGTGAGATTATAATTTATTTTAATAAAGAGGATCAAACAAAGGCTTAACCCTTCTCTTATTACCCTTTCAAAAAAATAAATAAATAATATTTTATTATCTTTTTTTTAAACGTACAATAATAATGTGATCCGAACAAGAATTCAAATAAGTGTTCCAGTGGTTAAGTATTCACGGGTTCGAATCCTATCCCCTATCCCTAATATACCTCCCCTCCCCTATCATCCCCTTGGATGAAAAAATAATGTGATCTGAATAAGTGTTTCAGTGTGTAGGTTCTTAAGTTTTAGGTAGAAGGTCTTGGGTTTGAATCACATATGTCTCTCCTCTATATCCCCTTGTATAAAAAAAAGTGATAATAATAAGGTTAATTTACACCTAATGTCCTCAAATAACGAGTGAAACATCACGTCCCCAACCTTTATTTCTGCTTTTGTAGGTCCTCAACATTTATACAAATTCCCCTCCAAGTCCCTATTAACGAAAGACGTCCAACTGTCTCGTTAACCAATACGTGCAAAAAGGGTAATTTATACTTGACATCCCCACCTTCCAACTTTTTATAGATTACATCCATGAAATTTATTTTAAGTGTTGTGGGTCCTCAACTTTTAAAGAAATCTCTCCTCAAATCCCCATTGACATTGTTCATCCAATTAAGCCATTAAATTTTCATAAAAATACAATTTTTCCATCTCAAAAGGTTAGGGACCTTAGGTGAAATTACATTTATATCATTATCTCTTTAAATAAACAAATACAAAATAAGTAAAAATATAGGAAAATAATGTAAAAACTAAAAAGAAAACAATGCACTCCACCCTTGTGAAAGGCTGGTTATTTGAAAACCCGACAACATCAACAGTTGCAAGCTCTCGGTGTCCCTCTACCAAAAATGACGTAAACAAATTCGTAAATTTAATAGTTGTCAATGATTCCTTCATCTCCATCGACCCATTTTTGGCCAGTTGATGGTAGAGCGGGTGGTAAAGGAGACTCTAAATCCGCATCCAATAATAGATTCTCCTAATGTGACTATTTTTCTCCTTTACTCCTAAAACAAATTTGTGGGATTGTGGGATGATTTTGCAATTTAGCTGCCACCGTCGCCCAAGTCCATCTTGGACGTAAACTTATTGATGCCTCTACTATATCCCGGGAAGGGTTGATGTGGGTGAGGTATTTTTTTTAATATTTATATTATTTTGCTATATTTTTATTTTTTAATTTAAAAAGATAATAATGATATAAATGCAATTTCACCGAAGATCCGCAACATTTTACGAGGGTAAAATTGTCCTTTTATGAAAAAATAACCATTTAAATAGATGGAAGGTGTCGATGGGGATCTAAGGAGAGATTTTCTCAAAGGTTGATGGCCTACAAGACTAAAAATAAAAGTTATGGAAGTAATTTATTAAAAATTGAAAGGTTGGGGACGTCAAGTGTAAATTACCCTTTTTTACATGTGGTTGGTCAACAGCAAAGCTGAACGTTTTCTATTAACATAGACCTAGAGGGGAATTTGTGTAAGAGTAGAGGACCCATAAAAGCAGAAATAAAGGTTGGAGATACGATCTCTCAGTCAATGAAAGGTTAGTGATATTAGGTGTAAATTACCCTAATAATCTATATATATATATATACATATATAAAATAAGAGAATTGTGACTTTTCTAGCTCATATTTTAGTTTTGTAAAATTTCTAAACTCTATAAGATTTCTGGCTCTATAAGATTTCTAGTGATATCATTTAACTCTTTTTTTGTATTTTTTATATTTTTTAGAAATTATTACACTAATTTATTAAATAATATTCATTTTTCCCTTTATTAACGCATATCCAATCATCAATTCATGGTCGTTTCTTTAGCCAATTATTTTGAATTCAGGATCTGTCACTTATCAAATCGAACACAAAATTAATTGGGGAGTTTTATTTCAAAAAAAGTAAATAGTAATTTTATAATTCGGAAACACATGCATAGTATATCTCTAAAAGAATAAATTTCTAAAAATATGTAACCTTATTGTAAATTTCAAATTTTAATGATTTTTGAAGAAATTTTTATATAGTTATTGTAATGCAATAATCAAATTTGATTTTTTAAAAATTATAGTATTCTAATTTGCTATTTATATAATTAATATAAATTAAAATTTTTTGATAATTTCTCATGGAACAAAAATTACAGTTTATCATTTTAAACATGGTCTTACTATATTTGGAGTTGGATCATTTATTTGAGAGATGGACTGAATGTTGATACAGCTGCACTGTAATAATTGTTCAACAATTTTTAAACATTTTACTTTTATTGAATTCATCACAATTAATTTTTATTTATACATGCATAATTAACTGGTGTTGTAATTCAAATAAGTGCTATATTAGTTAGGTTTCTCACATTCTAGACAAGAAGTCATGGGTAGGAACACATCTGCCCCTCTCCTCCCCTATACCAGCTATATCAAAAGAAAGGAATTAACTGGTGCAAAAAGTGTCACCAACAAATAAATTCAAACATAATGCTAATATAACTCAACTAGCTGTATTAATAATTTATATGAAATTTTTGTATAAAAATGTATTAACATTTATTATTAGAGTAATAATATGGAGACGTATTTATCTGACATGAATAATTGATATTGGTTCCCCTCCCGTTCCCTATATCCAATGTAGAAAAAAAAGAAAAAAAAGAATTAACTGGTGCAAAAAGTGTTACTGACAAATAAATCAAAATATAATAGAATAATTATAAAAATTAATTTCTCATAATGATAATATATGACTCAACTGGATGTATTAATAATTTATTAAATTTTTTGTATAAAAATTCATTAACATTTGTTATTAGAGTAATTCTAGGTAGACATGTTTATATGATATGAATAACTGATATTTATTAGTTAGCACAATGAGTTGGTTGTTTATATGCAAATGGTGAATTTTCACAATAATCCAATATATGGTTGACAGCTAAATATGTCTCCCTAGAATTACTACGATTATTATTACTTTTAGATTTCGTGCAACGCATGGGTAATAATAATAAGTTTTCTCTCATATAAGTAGACCAAAGGTGATAACTCAAATTATAAAAAAAGATAACTTGAAAAATACAAATGTTGTTTTACACAGTTTTTAAAATTAGGGCATATTAAGCTTTTTTGAAAAATCAAGCGTTTTAAGTGTTTCTACATTATGATATCACAATATTATAACACACTAAAACAACTTACTAAAACACCGAGTCACATCAAAACAGCTTGCTAAAACACCGAGTCACAACCATAACAATTCGTCAAAACTAAACAACTCACCAAAATACCGAGTCACAACAAAAACAAATCACTAAAACACCAAGTTAAGTCAAACACAATTCCAAAACACTAAGTCACAATAAAATAACTCGCCAAAACATCAAGTCACAATAAAAAATAACTTATCAAAACACCGAATCATAACAAAAATAACTTACCAAAATACTGAATCAAATCAAACACAACTCCAAAGCACCAAGTCAAATCAATCATAACTCCAAAACACCGAGTCAAATCAACACACAACTGTAAAACACCGACTCACAACAAAAACAACTCGCTAAAACACTGAGTCACAATAAAAATAACTCGTTAAAATACCGAGCCACAACAAAAACAACTCGCAGGAACACCCAGTCTCAACAACACAACAACCCGACGGACCAATCGAGTCACAACAACCCAACAACCTATCGGAACAATCGAGTCACAACAACTATAATTTACCGAAACAATCAAGTCACGACGACCACCAATGGAACATGTTGCTACCGCTAATCCAAAAAAAAAAGTCTTCAGTCACAACCTCATCGGAAACACCAAGTCATAACATACACCGCCACCACACTCGCCAGAAACACTACTCATAACCACAAAAACTACAACAACTACTATCGTAACCACCATAAACAAGAATCTGGCCCTTAATTTGCCATTCAAACACCAAAACACCACTACTAATTGAAATCAAAACACAGTCAATCAAAAAATTAAGCAAAAAATAGAAGAAAAATCAAACGAAGCAAATCCAAATTCTTACATCCTTGTTGCGGCAGTGTGATTTCTAATCATGGTTGCGGCAGTGTGATTTCTAATCATGGAATCATGATATAAAATCATATCGCGACTTCACAACCTGATTTTTTATCGCAAATTGCGGCAGTGTGATTTCTAATCATGGAATCATGATCTAAAATCATATCGCGACTTCACAACCAGATTTTTTATCACAATTTTGAGATCCATATATAATAGGCGAAGAAGAGCTAAACGGCGACGGTGGCAGTGCGAACCTTGATGGCGCCAGTGGTAGTACGAACTTTGGTGGTGGCGGATGAAGATCGATGGTTTGATTCTACTTGATTTTTACAAAAGGGACATTGCACTTTTTATTTTTACAATCAAGTCCTAAAAAACACCTTTATTACCTAATTTCTCCTTATAAGAACGCCCTAACCAACATTGAAATTCTAGGTCCGATTCTATATTCTAATAATTTCTCCAATTGTATATGAAAAATGTTTTCTCCCATATAAGTTAAAAAACAAAAAACACATTATTATTATTATATTGGCGTCCCCTTTTCCTATAGAACCCAAACGGCTCCTATACAGAGCCTAAAATGCTTAGCTGGCAGCCCAATCAGCAGTGAATCCCACCCATTTCAGCCAACACACAAATTCTCCCCTCAAAAAATTGCAAGGCCACCTAAAAATATAAAACCCTTTTTAGCCTCCCCTACACTTTAGATTCCAAACACCCAAATCTCAAAACACAGTGTCACCACCCCCTCCATTGGTCGTCTTCCACCTACCTCTCCTCACCGTGGACTGTCAAACATTTAAGAAACCGCCGCCGCCGAAGACCAGACAACACCCAAGTCAGATCACTAACTCCTAAACACCCCATCTCTCTCACTGTCAACTTTGTCACCAACATTTTCAATCGAACCGAGCTCTCTCTCCCTCCCTCCCTCCCTCCCTCCCTCCCTCCCATCTAGAGGACTTAGACAAGGGGATCCCCTTTCGCCCTATCTGTTCATTCTTTGTACTGAGGCCAGCGCTTTTCGTCTGTGAAATCAGCTACAAGCGCCAGAGCTAATCAAAACTCTAAATCCCATTCCCGCTCCCAATTTTAGTCGAACCCAACACGCACCTCACTCTCTCTCTCTTTCTTTGAAAACACAGAACCCCTTCTCCACATACCCATGTTTCACTTGGCGGGTGAAATCAACTAGCCCAGGAGCTTTGTCAAATCCATCTCTCTCTCTCTCTCTATACCCACCCTCTCTCTTGCTTTGGTCGAACCCCCAACCCAGCACACTCTCTTTTGATTTCACGGAGCCCTCCTCATGGTTGTCCGTTTGTCCATCCATTTCTCTCTAGAATTATTAAAAAAAAAAAAAAAGGGAGTGGCCATCTACCTGAAAAATGCAACGGGTTAAGGGTGGTTTAATGGTCGAAACGTGGTTGAACCAAGATCAAAACTGGTTTTAGTTAAATAATAAAAATTAAATTTGGATAAGTTTTTCCTGGTTTTTTCTTTTTTTTCTCGATTTTTTATTAATTGAACCAATTTTTCCTTGATTTTTTAAATATCGAATTCTATTCTTAAATGACCATATTTTTTAGTTAATTGGATTGATTTCGAGTTGGTTTCTGATTTTTCCAGTCGAACCAACAGATCGAGTCCAATTTTCATGACCATGCTATTTCTTCAAACCTACATTCAAGTCTCAAAGTGAATATGTAATATTATAGTAAAAAGTCTATGACTTCACAATTATTTATGTAAAGTTGATTTTTGAGAAAATATGAAATGGGATGTACATAAAGGTATTCTTATTATCGGTCGTATGAAGTTTTCTCCCCTACAATGGCAAACAAAAGAAATATTAGTTCTGTATATTACATTTCCATATCTTGTACGTTATCATCTTCTCACCCCCTAATGTGTCTAATAGAATCATTTCACATAATCCAAGATGGTGTCTAATAGATTTCATAAAAAATCCTCATTTTCTTCTCAAATTTTCCTTCTTCCCTATTCTTCCTCCACTTACAATTGATTTTACAGTTAGATTCACCATTCAAGCGATATACACTAATAATAATCTCGTCACATGCTTGTTTGATTCTTATTATTTGCTCAAAATTAGAGAAATTATAATGAGAAGAGATGTCGAATGTTTATAAATGTAAAAAGATTTGAACTATATAATTGAAATTAAATAATTGTCAAATTAAATATGAGGAAATAATGGGAATCAAATAAGAACAAGTGCACATATGTTTTTTAAATTCGCTTGAGATGCGTCCATATTTTTGTATTCATTCTATCTAATTCTAACGTTAACTAGCGACCACAAGAACCGAGGTTGTTTGCTTTTCAGACGAATGCAAAAGAAAGAGAGATAGGACAGTGCCAGCAAAGCACAAACCATAGGACAGTTTTTCTTTATATTAAAATAGGGAGCCAAGGACAGACAGGTGGTACAACGTCGTCGTGTATTCTGGATCCTTCCTCTGGCAACGGCACTAAAGTTCTGGGTTTCCTGCATTACCGGAGGTAATGATGGATCGAGCCTTTTTGGGTTCCGTTTTTGCTCTTCTTGGGTTTGTGGTGTTGTATCGTTTGGTTTTCAAGAAAAACAGTGGCGCTCAAAGGAAGATAGAATCTGAATCCTCTGCCGTCAATACCACTGTCATTGACAGATCCAAGAACTGCGGCGACTCCGACGTCGATGTCATTATTGTCGGCGCTGGTGTCGCCGGCGCTGCCCTTGCTCACACCCTTGGCAAGGTACCCTTTTGGTAATTTCTTCTATTTCATAATTTTGGCATTCATTGAGTTTAGGTGAATAATGATTGTTTAAAGATTTGTTCTTTTGGGTGGTTGCTTTTTGGTCCATTTTCGTTAATGGAACTTGCAATGGCTGATCAGTTGTTGAGCAAATTGGATTATTTACATTTTTGTTCTATTTTCTCAGATGATTCTTGAATGTTGAGGAAGGTAAGCAGCAAAATAAGTTTATTATATTTCTTGATGTACATGTGTTGTTTATCCAATCACTCATTTGAAAGCTTTGAGAATGGTATTGCAGAATTTTAAGGATCAAATTTATAAAATAAACAAAATGGAAAACCAAAATATACTTGTATGGATATGAATAGAGTTCATGTGTCTTAACTCTTATGACTTCTACCGGCAGGATGGGCGCAGGGTGCGTGTGATCGAAAGAGACTTGACAAAGCCCGACCGAATTGTAGGAGAACTTCTACAACCAGGTGGCTACCTAAAACTAATTGAGCTAGGACTTGAAGGTAAAAAAAATGCTGCCTTGTTAAATTATTTATAGTGGAAGGCCTTGGTTTATGTACACCCATCTCTGGTTAGCATTTACTTATTATGTCAACTTCTGCTTTTCTCTCATAATTTTGTTGTTAAAAAGTTTATGTCCCGTTTGTAGATTGCGTGGAGGAAATTGATGCTCAAAAGGTGTTTGGTTATGCTCTGTTCAAGGATGGAAAGGCTACTCGACTTTCTTATCCTTTGGAGAAATTTCACGCTGATGTATCAGGGAGGAGCTTCCACAATGGGCGCTTCATACAGAGGATGCGAGAAAAAGCTGCATCTCTTCCCAAGTATGCATTTACGCATTACCATTTATCATTGGTGCTGGAGGATCTTACCAAATTGGAAGATGTTATATCAATACTGGATTTTTTAAGCATGTCTTTGTGCCAACTGAGAGTAACACCTTGTCTCTTGATATTTGACAGTGTCCATT
This sequence comes from Nyctanthes arbor-tristis, assembly GCA_963692815.1. Classification (NCBI taxonomy): domain Eukaryota; kingdom Viridiplantae; phylum Streptophyta; class Magnoliopsida; order Lamiales; family Oleaceae; genus Nyctanthes; species Nyctanthes arbor-tristis. The sequence continues at coordinate 19,305 of CAVNYN010287612.1, read as the reverse complement.
TGGAACAAGGTACTGTCACATCTCTTCTTGAAGAAAGGGGGACCATTAGGGGTGTCCAATACAAAACTAAATCTGGCGAGGAGTTGAAAGTGTATTCACCTCTAACCATTGTGTGTGACGGCTGCTTTTCTAACTTACGGCGTTCTCTTTGTACTCCCAAGGTAAGGGAGTAATACTTTTTGCTGCTATTTTGTCACTTCTAGTTTTATCGGTCTTCAGATTGTTAGGGAAAATTACACTATTTTTCTTGAAACTATTGTACAAGTAGGTATCAAATCTTTAACAGAGCATGAAGTCTACCCATTAACATTTTTATTGTAGTTGCAGAATTATTCGCTCTCGATACAAACTGTCCTAATCTATGCTAATCAAATGGCCGTGACATGTCCCCCTTTTTGAAGCTTGATTTTGTTTTCCAACTTGGACTTGCATTTATAAATTTTAAAGGACAAATTTTCCATGATCGCCACATGATGGTAAAATGAGAATTTGGATTATAACTATCCTTGGGGACTTGCTCATTATGGCTATAGATATTCACAAACTCACACCTTTTGTTAGATTGAGGACACACTTACGACTCGCATCAGAGCTTCACACCAGTCTTGAGTTTCCCTTTCCTTAATGTAATTGGATTGCTTTCGAGTCCTTTCGATGGTTTATCTGCGTCAATCCTATACTCTTTCTCTTTGGACATTGCAAGCATTGTTGTTTTGTGTATAGGTAGATGTCCCTTCCTGCTTTGTGGGTCTGATACTGGAGGACTGTCAGCTTCCTTATGCAAACCATGGGCATGTTATTTTGGCGGACCCTTCACCCATCTTGTTCTATCCCATCAGCAGTACCGAGATTCGCTGCCTGGTTGATGTTCCTGGTCAAAAGGTCCCTTCGATATCAAATGGTGAAATGGCGAAATATCTGAAGACTACGGTTGCACCCCAAGTAAGTACAATAGGAACTTATGGCTTGTTTAGAAAGGAAGATTGAATGGGAGTAGACGGTTTTAAGAAAGAAAAATGCGAAAAGCAGCTATAAAATCTTGCTTATCACATCGTTCAATATGCGGTTATGCTGCTTTTATGTTCAAATGATTTGCAGTTTCTATGTTATGTTGGCATTTGAAGCTAATATCTTATGTGGGTTTTTTAGGTCCCTCCTGAACTGCATGATGCATTTATTTCTGCTATTGAAAGAGGAAATATTAGGACAATGCCGAACAGAAGCATGCCGGCTGCTCCACATCCTACTCCCGGGGCCTTGCTCATGGGGGATGCATTCAACATGCGCCACCCATTGACTGGAGGAGGAATGACTGTTGCATTGTCTGATATTGTTGTGCTCCGCAATCTTCTTAAGCCTCTGCATGATCTCAACGATGCACATACTCTCTGCAAGTATCTTGAATCATTTTACACCCTGCGGAAGGTGAATCATTAAAAATTCTGCAACTCGTCTCTGGCTAAGAAATGATTAAACCAATATCTCTGTGGAGCATATTTTACTACTCATGATAACATGTTTGCCTAAGCTTAAAAGTAAGTAAAAGATTGTCCTTAATCTAGTAAAGATGTGGGGTGGAAAGGAGTACCTATCCAAACCAAACTAACCAGTTTGGTACGGTTCGTCGCATGTTTTAAAAGGATAATAATGGTTATTAGACCCAGGGACTGGATTCTTCTGGTTCGATCTCGCTTCTAGACTTGGATCCTATAACCAAAGACTAGCCTTTTGGACTTGTCTCTATTTCTAAGGCCGATTGCTATATATTAAATTAACTGAGGACCTATTCATGAACGAATCAGGATGGGGATGGTTGATTATTTTGTGTTTCTGAGTTTGTTATTTTATATTATAAGATGGAGCCTTGTGTCTGATGTTTGGTATCTTGTTCTTTTGTGATTGGATTTGAAAATTCTACCATGTGAAAGTATATCAGGAGAATAAAAATAGAGCTTGAATCTGTCCAAAGTCTGAAAAAAATCCAAATATGGACCTGAACTGAGCCTTTTAGGTCCATAATTAGATCGAAGACTAACAGCTCCACGATCTGTCATGGTTGTTGGTTCTGTTCTCTACAGAGAAAAAGACCAGACCGGATTGTCTCTAGAAAAGTAAAATATTTTCTTGTTGATCTGTAAATATATACCGAGAGTTATTTTGAAACACAGCACATACTTTTGTACTAATAAGTGGAATTTTTTTGCATTGGCAAACATGTTTGACATATTAGTTTGGTTTTCTTACATGAAGCATTTTTTATTTTCAGCCCGTGGCATCCACTATCAACACTTTAGCAGGAGCTCTTCACAAGGTCTTCAGTGCATCACCTGATCGAGCACGGAACGAGATGCGCAAGGCATGCTTTGACTACCTAAGCCTTGGAGGTGTTTTCTCAAACGGTCCAATATCACTGCTTTCTGGGCTGAACCCTCAGCCATTGAGCTTGGTCTGTCATTTCTTCGCGGTGGCAATATTCGGTGTTGGAAGATTGTTGCTCCCCTTCCCCTCGCCAAAACGAATGTGGATCGGAGCCAGATTGATTTCTGTGAGTATTGATTCTCTCCCGTGTTCTTTTTCCAACTACTCCATGCCTTACCTGAGTTTGTGTAATGTAGACTGCATCGGAAATAATCTTCCCAATAATCAAAGCAGAAGGTGTAAGGCAGATGTTCTTTCCAGCAACCGTTCCTGCATATTATAGAGCTCCTCCAGTCAAGTGAGATTGTGAAAGCCGAAAGTCGAGAATGACGATGTCGTTGTAGACCAGACCAGCTTGTATCGCATGCTAGACAAACTATTGTGGAAGAAAAACAAGTTAAAATCTTGTCATTAGAATTATCTGATACCGATCAGCAAGTCCGGAATGTATTAGAGCAAGTCTGTCTTGGTCTGCGTTTTTGCAGTTATGTGCCTGCTTTGTTTTCTCATTGTATTGATTCCATTTATTGAACCCCAGAATAGTTGCAATTTTTACCGTGTTATGATCCATAAAATTGATGGATTTAAGTTGCCACCCGAACAGTCTTGTCAGCGTACCATTTCTGCTTCGAAATAAAAATTAGTCAAACAAATTGCGTACAAACATTTCATAGATGTATTTGTATTATATAAATTTCCATATTCTACTTTCGAGATAAAAAGAACGCTAACGATACAAAAAGGCGTCTTCAGAGAATTTAAAACGCTAACCTCGAAAAACCGGTAACGACAATTAACGGATGTCACGAGGTAAAAGTATAAATTTAAAAAAAAAAAGAAGAGAGAAATATAAAAACCCAATTTGAACATCTCCAAGGCTTGAATAGATCAGTTTATTTCTCAGCTAAGAAATACATAAATTATTGTCAATAAATATAAAAATTTAAATAAACAAAATTTTCAAAAGTACATCGTAGTGAATGAGTGAATCACATGAAACAAACATAGTACTTCATATTCTACACCATCAACCAATAAGTATAACCTATTGACATTTTCACCAAGGAATTCTTGAATGATCAGTTTGTGGAAGGCAGATCAACATCGCAAAGGCTTATAAGAGAACAATAAATCAGCACATGCAAGTTGGAATAGATCTGCTTGATGTAGATTATTTATTATTAGCCCTACAAAGTATAAAATATACCAGCAGCACTAAACTGAAAAAATTCTGCTGAGGTTCTTTATATCATTGCTGCCCTGTACAAAATGAAAGCCAAAGGCAACTCAGGTATTCCCAGAACACCATGTAGTCATCTCTTGTTGATGCTGGAAACTAATGTGACAACATGTGAAGAGAGGTCTATTCTCAGAAACTATGCAACCTCCAATTTAGCTTCTCTTATTGCTTCCCACCGTTCTTCCTTTCTTTTTTAATAGCCTCATAAGACATCATAACTTCCTTAAATTTTGCTTCAGCAACCTCTGCAAACAAAATAAAACAAACCAATCATCCAATTCAGAAGGGCTAGCTTGAGTAAGCAATAATTATTTCAGAATAAATTTACAACTCGTAGATCTGTCTTGAATTTACACCTTTGCCATTCTGATTCTGATCAGGGTGAAGTTTTTTAGCCTTTTCCCTGAAGGCTGTCTGCATCGCAGAATAACATTGGATGAAGTGTGTGTCAAGAGTGAAAGACTAAGAAAAATAAAATATGCTCCCAGTAAAACAAAGTGAAAAAGCAAGTGCGCAGCATAAATTGAAACCTCTTACAAGCAGGGATTAATACACAAACTTCAAAAACCAGAGACCATTAAGCCTCCAGCACTAGGTATGAGACTCAAATTCTACAATAGCAATTGTGAAAAAGGACTAGTAAACGATATAGGTTCCTTTAATTCAACAGAGTTTCTAAGCGAAAAATCAGTCCCAAACCAACAACCATATACGGTAATCAGAAATGAAGAGATTATAATTATAGGGCAAGTGGCAACTACATTATCTCTGGAAATTATGTAACCAGAAATGCTGAAGGGTAAATGTGTACTCTAAAATCCCCTAAAATAGTTTACGCATATCTCAAGCTGACACTTGTCCTTTTAGGTTTTGCTTTTTAAGGGGGAGATAGTTTTTAAATTATGGCCTTGAACATTTTGAGGCCATATATTGCTTTGTACATCTTTCTAGATGAACTTTGGTTGATAGTGAAAGGGAAATCAAACTTCTCGATTAAGGTTAATGATGGATTGTTGTTTCTCAGTTGGTTGGTGGTGGTAGTGTTATGAGGCTATTGATCGGTCCAAATTCGCAGTTTATGTCAATGAATACAAAATGCCACTAGTCTAGAAGGTCACTTTCCCTCCATAAACATAAATTGATAGAATCGTGGGCCGATGACTCCTTAGTGACTGGAAGGGTCTTTGGACACCGGAGTGCCTTCATTAGTAACAGACCTCATGATGCTAGATTTAGTTAGGAAAAGGAAGTCTGTAAACACGGTAAAAATGAAGTGGATTTCCTTTTATATGTAATAATCTTCCCTAACAGTTGTTATTTCATTTCTTTTGCATAGAGATTAATTCCTGCATTCAAAACACAGAATGCTCTGGAAAAAAAGTTTTAATTGTAATAATTCATTGTATTGAACAATTAAAAATACAGCCTCTAATTATTATGGTCATGGTGTTAAAGGAGAAATGAAGTTTCTAAGTGCCCTTCAACTGACAGAATTAAAGCTTATACTGTAAATGCTTCTTGTTAAGGCTCATGCCTTGAATCAAACACACACGTCAGACAAATGTAGTGGTTACTGTTGCCCGGTCTTGGCCGCTGCCATCTTCATCATTTTTCTAGCTGATTCGATAATAGCTTGAAATGTTTTGAACAGTTTTAAGCACATAACAAATCAATCCTAGAACTACAGAAAAGTGATTTAGGAGAACAGAAAAGAATGAAGAGCCAATAATGCCTGAGTACAAGTGTGACCCTGGAACCCATTAGACTGATCGCAGCTTTGCTAAAGCTGCCAGAGCCAGGAAACCAGCGATGTTATCTTTACCCTTTCTAGAAAATTCTAGCAAACAGCTAGCTAGAACTTTCGATTTGTTTCTCATTTAGGCTTGTTTTCATGCTTAATGCGGCAGGCCCTCTTTTTCCTTGTATTTGCTGGTTGTTTGCTTAGCTATTATAAACGTCAAACTAATACATTACCATTTGATCGTTGGATAGTTAAATTTTGTACCATTCAAATTTATAACACCTTCAGATACCCTTCTCCCAACCCCACCCACTTAATTTCTGGATCATATATGTGCTAATTCTGTTCAAGTAAACAAAACCAAAATACATATAAACTTTTGTGTGGTCATTTATAGGCTTTTCCTTGTTTTCCTTTCCGAAACTTGTAGTTTTTAAATTTTGCAAGCAGAAACACAATAAAAACATATGAAAAATAAATAAGATGCATACCTTAATCTCATCATCTGTGTATGGTTTTGTTCTCATCCTGTTGCAAAGGAAAAACAAAGTTAAATAATCAATTTCCAAGTAAAATTGTTGCTATAATTTCAATGTTAAAGTTAGAACATTCTATTTACAATCTTAGAAAAATAACTCAGACCAGACTGTTGACAGAGCTAAATGATATTTATACAAAAGTCTATAGCAAGAAAAATTCACATGTAATCCATGTGATGAAGATGATTGAATTTGATATCCATGGACTTCTCAGCATATGAGTTTTTGAGCACAAAATTCATAGAGAAATTTAAGAATAAAGATTGATAAGGTCAAAGTCAGTCTCCATTATTATGGGACGTCCAACCTCATCCAAATGGTTAGGCCAGCACCCGACCTCGAGGAACTCCTTTCCCCAGATCATCATAAAGACTCCATTAGCAAAACCTTAACTAAGCGACCCAAACTTGACTTTAGGTATCCAACACCATATCTCATTCCCAGGGTCTTCTTTAAGACCAAGATTCCACATGGCAGTGGCAAAAATCCATTCCTCACACCTAACTCTAGGGTCCTTGGACCCTGATGCGATTGAAGATCTCCGTCCAGGCACATGCACTCTGATAGGCTCCGAACCTGTGATGGTTGCAACTTGCAAGTCGGACCTCATGCATCTTCTAGCTAGGGGCGTGTGGCCCTACATTTTGGTATTGTACAACCCCCTTAGGACTCTATAGATGGAATCCTATGAATAAAACAAAGAGTTCGAATATCATTCCAATTAAATGAAATTACTTAAGAGTTATTCCTTATTGCTTAGTTTTTCCTTATATTTCCTTATGTCATTCATTACGTTACCTAAGTTAATTTTTGGACCCTCTTATTTATCCAAGGAAGCAAATTTATTCTAACCAGGGGCTCTGAGATTAGTGTTTCAATTTTACCCGAGTATTAAAGAACCCTACATTCAGTTTTTCTTCGATATCTCAAAATTTCAAGGCTTAACTTCAGGAATTTGAAAACCTAAGCTAATAGCCCATACTGCTCAAAGTCTGAAACACTGATGACCATTGACTGGAACCTCCAATGATATTCTGATTTCTGGTGAAAGTCGTGGCAGACCCTTTCACTGCCTATTCCGCGAGGTACTTCCATCCTTCTCCAAAACCTAACGTCGAGAATCCTTCTCCGGCCACACTCAACTCCTTCAGACATCTGGTTTTGCTGGATCTGCTCTCTTTTCCCTTTATTTATTTATTATTATTATTTTTTTTTGAGTTTTTAATTTCATTTCATTTTTTGATAACCCAGGTGTCCAACCTTTGCCCGACTAATCGAGGGAGATGACGGCCTTCCCCCATTTTTTTCCAGGTTTGGTTCGATGTTCATTGGATATAGCTGTATAGGTGCCCTATAGTATGTTCTATTATTTGTGGAGTTGAACAGATAAGTGGTGGATGTTTTCTGGATGAAAACTTGGTAACTGGGGTTTTGAAAAATATTATATCATAGTCCCTGTATTTCATGTTTCTGCAAAGTGATCCCTGAGATTTAAAACTTGCAATTTGGAATCTGAATCTTGAAAAAATTAAATTCACTTACTAAATTCTTACAATTGGGCAAGTTATCTAAATTTTGTGATGGCCTCCTTGTCTGTATTGAAATTCTCCGGCGAGTTCTTTCCAATGACACTTCTTGGTTCCCAAAATTAAGGCACTGAGTGTTTTCTAGAATCTTGTTTGTGATTTGTAGGAAATTTAAAAGTTCAATATGGAAAACAAAGCAGTTCCTAATTTTTCTAACAATGAGAATGTTTTTTCTTAGTTGCTTATTCATGACTCTAGCGGGCTCATATTAAATAGAATGGGACTAAGTACTATGTTAGGTCTAAAGTTCTTGAGATGCATATTGCAGGTCAGAAGAAAAGGGTTACCTTACAGGAAAGAAGACTGCATGTGTAGAGCCTAATCCTTCTAATGATGAAAATAGAGCCTGAAAATGCTTCGGTAATTCCATGACTGGAAATTTGGTGTCACACTTTGTTCAATGTAGCACTGCTAAGAAGAGTTATCTTAACGTTTCTGATTCTTAACATGCCTATGGATTAATGAAGAAATCAATGAGGGAAGGGGGTCCACGGGAGGGCATGGACCCCCACCCCCACCCCCAAAAAAATTGTCTGTCTGTTTTTAACAAATTAATTTTGAGTTTTGTTTTTCTGTTGTTGCCTTCCAATGTAAAAATTTATTGTGATACTCATTTGTTTGAATTTTTATACCTTTTCAATTGGTGATGACGATCCTCTATATCATGTAACTTAGGAATTTAGTTTTGTATCAATTGGATTCTTGTAGAAGTTAGAACAAGTTATGACATGTATGGTAAATTGTGTCACTGAAACATGAGAATTTGTAGTCTCAATATGTTCGAAAAAATATTTTCATTGACCAAATGTTGTAGCCAAGACTTGTGACGAGTCGAACTTCATTATTGAAGATCCACTGATATGATAAGCACTATTGATGTTGAGAAGTGTACTGCTGAAGATTGGTTTTATATGTCCTTTGCAGGTCTTAATCACAGTTTGGATCAAATCAGTAGCCAACTAGCCGTCTTTTGGCTGCTACTCTTCTTTAGAAGAGGCGTATTTAATGACAGTCAAGAAGAGCAAAGGCAGGCTACTATGGGGGTAGAAATTCACTCTAAGGTCTCAGTGTTGGCTCTCTAAAGAAGTAACTACTAGTTAGCTCCCTCTACTAGATTATTTACTCACTGCCGTGGCTTTTGCATACGGTTGATGTGGTACAACTGAAAAAAAAGAAACTTCCTCATAATGCTACTGCTGATAATACAACTCCACCTCCAGCTATAATTTCGGCAGCAAACGTTACTCAAGCAGTCAAGCTACCCCATGTGATGGACAATTTTAATCAAAACGAGGATTGGATCTGGTAGAAAGGTGCTAGAGTTCATTACCGCCCAAGTTGAGCATGCATTTAACTTTGGGGGTGGGGTTTAGAATCAGGAATGTTTATTTTAGGTTTCCTTAATTTTCCTTATTGCTTAGGTTTCCTTATTGCTTAGGTTTTACTTATGTATCCTTGTTATGTTTGTGACCTTGGGTTAATTTGTGTACTATTTAAAGGGCTTTTTACCCTCTTAGCAATTCAAGTAAGCCAATTTATCCTGAATTAAACGAAACACATCCCCATAACACCAACACTAGGACTCTTATGTTCATTGCTCAGGGACCTTTACTTTCCTCCAGTTTATAACCTTGAGTTTGACACTTTTTTTTAAGGTACAACAGGTCTTGTTCGTGGTTCAGCATGAGTCCCCAAAAAAATTAATAATAAATAAATTTAAAAAAAAATAAAGGTACGAGTCTTTCTGCAACTATATCATACCGGTCAAGACCAAGGATCGAGTAGTGGTGCGATAATGGGCCACTTGCACTTGAACGCTCAGCTCCCCTAAATTTACCAGCCTGGTCTCTGTTTGATGTGTCCGCCTTCCAGTACCAATCATTCCTTTGAAAATGTTGATGATATGCACCTGGACCATGTTCTGCCCAGCTCTCATATCTCATTTTGTGTTTATTTCTCTCTCTGTTGAATACACTCTGCATTCGACGAATTCGCTCCTGGCAATAGATGATAGAATTGATCAATTATTGTTTTAAAAAATTGATCAATGATGAAAAAGAAAAGTTCACTCCTGGGTATAGCATAACAAAATTGATCAGTGATGAAAAACTAACAGTACTGTGCTGCTATTACATATTAAAGGGAGCAAATCAGGCTAGCAGACACTCAAACTTGGAAAGAAAATGAGAACTCAAAACAAAAACTGAAAATTTTCTTCCACATAATCAACGGGAATTGGTTCTAACATTTAAGTAGACACGATGTGTCAAAGAAGTATGCACAAGGCTGTAAAGAGATTCTGGGTGAATATCTTTAAGCAGCTGAAGAAGCAAGAAGAAGCAGCCTAGCAATAATTGTAATCTTCAAGGTTGCATACATCACTGCCTGATGCTTGGAGTTGAATTCAAACTTCTGACTGTAAATTTGAAAATAATATATTTAGACAATAACCTTTTCCTGTTTAAGTTTCACCATAGTTGCAAATTATATAGACTTGATGCTAGTCTATACATCCACTAACTCCCAAGCACCTTCAAATTCCTTAAATTTATAGACCTCAACATGCTTATGAGCAGACATTTTTTTTTTTTTCAAATCAAATTTTCACACAGGAGAAATGAAAACTATTGTAAATAAGAATCTCACCACTCTTTCCATTTCTTCTTCATAAGCCTCTTGCATTCGACGATTATATCTTTTCCATGCTTCCTCCTGAAAGCTTGTCCGAAATGAACCACCAGTAGAACCTTTTCCTGATGATTGAGACCTGCTCAACTTTTTGCAGTGCAACATGCTTTAAGTCATTATATCACTGAAAATCTAAAAAGTTGGTATTTCTCCATCTTTTCTCTTTTCAGAACATAAGTCTTGTTTTACCCCTTCTCATTCTTGGTTCTTTCCCTTTTCTATTGGGGGATGGGGATATAGGGAGCTGGGGTACTACACTTTTCGAGGAACCATGTGGATGGCCTAGTATTTGCAAATGAAATCTTAACAACAAGGCTTGATGTATTAACCTCTTATGGATTACCACTATTTTGATGAAATTAAAGATAGAACTATCAGACAAAAGAGTACCAGTGAGTACAGCCAGTCAAGAGTCCACCTGAATTTGGTAACCTGTAAATTTTTATCATAAAAAATATAATTTAGAATATTATATACCACAACTAAAGTTATGAAAAATGTATAAATCAAAGCCCTTAATTACCATAGAACAAATAATTCCCAACAAGAACTCCAAAATTTTATCTAGGATATCTGCTGCAGAGTATGAACACAAGGGCAATTAGTTCAAAATTTTCATTGTCTTCCAAAAGAGTCCGTCAATAAGAATCGTCAGAGAAGCTGAAAAGGAAGCAGCAGAAAATTATCCAGATTTAATGATGGGCGATTGCTAGTCAACTGCAGCAATATCTCTAAACTTATGAATCAAGCCAGCATCATTTTAAGAAATGCTGTTTGAACTCTCAAATATCATTAAAATGGTTTTCACTCTTTTTCAATTGATAGAACAAAAAATCAATATACAAAAATTCCAGCTAGTGTCCCCAACCTTTTGGTATCTGACGGTGGGGTCCCAAACTTTTATTTTTTGGCACTCAGGGTCCCTAATCTATGATACGTCACCTAAGTTGAACTACAACTAGTTTTATTTTAAAAAAGTAATGACACTATATGCCTCTCTCTCTCTCTCTCTCTCTCTCTCTCTCTCTTGCTTGGTGTGGGTGGGGTGGGTTGGTTTAGCATCTCGGTTGGAGAAATGATTTGATAAAAGTAAGAGAACAAATTATGTGCTGAAATAACCGTCAGAATATTTATTTTAGGTCTAACAAAAATAAAATAAAGAATGAAAGAAAGAATTCCTCTGCTCTTCCACAAGAGACTCATCACCACAAACCATTCTAGAAACCCCCACCTCCCATCCCACCCAAAAAAAATATAATAAACAAAATAAAATAAAAAAAATGAAGAAAACCCCAAAATAAGATAAGATAATAAAAATATTGAAGATTAATTAATTGAAGATTTTATTGGTATCTTTATTTTAAAAATTATGGTTGCATTTGTTTGCACATAATATATGCATTAGTGTTGATGACAGTTGTTAGAGGCATTTCCAACACGATGAAGGCTTAAGCTTGTGATGTTCATTGAGGAAGAGTACTAAGCTGGGACTGTTGGTTGGGGTAAGGAAAGATTGCTTTTTCTTTTCTCTCTTTCATTCTTTATTCTTCTGGTTTTTTCTTCTTATATATGTTCGGCATTCAGATTCTGTAAAATAGTTTGTCAATGTACAATAAGATTTTTCAACTTGAAATTAACGTTTTCACCAGCTAAAGAATGATGGTGGAGCACTTTTCATAGGTTGGAGTGGAGGTGCCACAGACAAAAGGTCAGTGACCCAGCTGGAATTTTGAAATGTTATGAACCCATTTTCTCCAATGGAATTTAGAATCTAATAATTAGAGAAGCGTCTGAGCTCTTTTACAGTTTTGATAATTCTGTCTTATGAAGCTGATAATATTATTGGCACTACAATTTTACAAGAAAGCTGAAATAGCAAGTTTCCCGTCCCTTAGTATGCAACCAATTTTCGATCTGCATTTGCATTTATACAGAATATAGTTTAATTATAATTTTAACGATCCCATCTGTTCCCCATTAGCACCCTTACCTCTCACGTCAAATTCTAACATTTCCAAGTTCCTGCTAACTCTAGGCGGGTCACCATCATGGCAAGCCAGATTCGGCGGGATTCAGTCCGAACCATCATCCTGTGTTATCCCTCTTTGATATGGATTATTCTATGTGCACTCAAGATTTGAACTCTTAACTCTCCTTATATGAGAGTAACGCGTATGCCCCTACCAACTAGTACCAGGATAAGGGTGGGTTAGAATAGAAGCATGAAATTTTCCTGGAAGGCATACATTTTCCTTTTAATTGGATTACTGCTGATTGAATTCCATAGAACAAAATTTTAACGTGTTAGATTGGAAGTGGAATTCACTTTAGAAAGCATGAATTACCTAGAAAACAAAAAACCTACACCCCGTAAGGGAAAGTTTTCCCTGTTTTCAAGGAAAATGTGGTCAAAGGTAGAAAATGTTTTCTATGGAAAAAATTATCAATCAAACACAGAAAATGTCGGAATATAGTGGAAAAGACCCTTTCCTATAGAAGCTTTTGGCCAATCAAACACACATTTAAGCATCTCATTTACAGAAAGATCAATAAGTTTGAATTTTGAGTACGCGTCAGAACCCCTATAGTAGTGCAAGATAAACAGAACATAAGCTAACAATTTGAATTGAATCATGCATGGGCCACATCGAGCATAGTAGGCAAAAGCCAGGGGCCATGGCTGGCCTACCGGAATCACAGATTTCCCTCACTTGTCACTTCTTAGAGCATCCCCACTCTAAGATACTCTTTACACAAAAGATACCCTCTATTTTATAGTGAAATGCTTAAAATTTAGCTCCAAGAGATTCTAATTTAACTTTTAATAATAGAATAGGGTTTGACTCTTCAAATTTGGAGAGTCAAATCCACTCTCCATAATTCCATAGCCACAACTTTCGATGCTCTTTTCTTGATTTAACAAAATCGCATTGGATTTTATTAGTCATTTAACATATAAAAATATAAATATCATTTCAAAATGGGAGAATAAAATGTTTTTAAAATGGTAAAAATAGAGAGTTACAAATAAAGAACTTGTTGAAGAAAGTAAAATTTTTTTCCCTTTTCAAAAAGATGTCCTTTAAAATGTAAAATATGCTCTTTTAAAATAAAGAGATTGCTGATGATACTCTTCTTCTAATCCTAATGCCATTTCCACCAACATTAGATCATTTCCAATAGATAACTCCATTTTGGTGCAAATTCCGTAATAACATGTATCTACATAAATATGTCATTTACTTAGTTAAACACGATATTATACATAATACTGCAATCTACAAACTTACAATTTAACATGATAATGTTCAGAAGAATTTACATGAATGAAAAACATAAAAAATAAATAAAATAAGCTTGCTATTTAATATTCAACATTATTATATTCCCCTACAAATGTTCAATCAATGCATTTCAAAGTGTAATGAGATCTTCCTTCTCCTTAATTAGCTGGTATTGACCATTGAATTCATGAAATTGGCTACTTTCATCAACAATTATTTCAATGTCTACTTTCATGTCTAGACTTAAAGCTTTTATCCAATCCTCATTCCATGTCTTTGCAACAACTTTCCTGATCCCTAGAAGATATTTTTTTTTCTTATTTCTCATTCATAGCTGCATGTTATTGTTGCAAAACAAACAAGTATGCAACTCTAACCTTATGTTTAATGCATCATAACAGCTGATGGAATTTTATTAAACCTCAGCCTTCAGATTTGCTTCGTAGTAACTCACACTATCTGATCCGCAAATCTGACCTCCTATTACCGCATCACAAGTAATTAAATCTTAACCTATAAATTTAATCTCCCACATCTCATCATATCTTATCCGCAAATCAGACCTCTAGTTGCCTAATACATCACCTTTGTTATGATTTCCTTGAAATAAATTTTAATTCTAGATGCCTCACCCTATCTTATTCTATGGGCCAATCCCTTGTTCAAACGTAACATCGTACATTTGTTGGTGGGGTTTAATCAAATCTCAATTTTTAACTTAGGTTCCCAATATCTCACCTTATCTTCCGGTCAATTTTTATATAAGACAATGGGTCACCCTTCAGTATTTCAGACCTTTACCTACATATAACATTCAAATTCAAAGAAATTGTGCGAAAGATGGCCTTCTGCAAGTAAAAGTGTCTCATACTCTATGGAAAAAGATTGAGTAATTTTCCAAAATTCCATCACAACCGAATCACAGATCATGGTCTCAAGTAGACTCCAACTCAAATTGTACGGTTGCCTTAGATACGCAAAACAACCATTTACACACTATTAACAAAAAGCAAGGAAACATTCACGAAGTAAAAAATCCAAATCCCTAAACATGATAGTGCAAACGTTTTTTTTTTTTTTTTTTTTGTGTGGATTACTCACCCTATGTAGTGAATGTTAACATGTAGATTTATATCATTTTGATCATCATTCAAGCCAAAATATTGTCATTACATGATGTTAAATTTGAGAACAAGTTTAGATTTAACCAATTTTTTTTCTTTTGTTTATTTATTTATTTAATTATTTTCTTTGGAGGGGGGGGGGTTTATAAATGAAGAACAATCCCTGGGGCAACCCAAGTCAATTGCCTGTTTAGATTAACAAAGGTGAAATGCAAAAGAATCAACTCTCTTAAGTCATAAAGCAGGAAACAAGGATGGGTAGGAAAATTTCAAAATTCAAAGGGAACAAACAGAAAGTTATCTGGAAAGGCCAACACAAATGAAATTAACTCCAAAAATAAGATTCTACAAAATTCAAACTACACTTTAAATCCAGAAATACACAAGTTTTACAAAATTGATAAGAGTAGAATTATAAAGAAAAGAGGTGAAAAGGAGGATAAATAACTCCAAGGCTCCTAAACTGTGCTCAACTGTTTTGAGATACTACTTTGAAGGTCTTGGAGGATGAGGAGATGATCTACCAGCTAAAACTGTTGTCTTTTATTTTGTGCATGTTGTATTTTATATTTTTAAGTTTGTGTCATTTTACTGCTCATTTTGCTCTGAACCGCCTAAGTGGATGGAAGTAATTTATTTGTCATAACTAATAATAATTTCTTGTCGATTTGTATTATTAAATGGATAAAAGTAATAGTCAAAATGATTAATAAAATCTAGTAAAACTCAATAATTATACCATACATCACGAAATATTATTTTTTGCCTGGTGGAATAAAATCTATGACAGGCTCAGAAATTTCCCTAAAACATGATTTTAATTTTTTTTTTTATAAAAATAAGTCAGATATTATTTTCATTGCCCACAAAAGTCACCCAATAAATGAAGTTTTCGCAACACAATCTGAGGCTCGTTTTATGTCAAAGGAATTGAACATATCATGCATTCTTTTATAGAGGCACTGAGTTGAATTAGAGTTCAACAGCAGATAACCCCAGTTCTCCACCCTGTAGTTATTTATTCCTCTTTCAGGCAGCACTGATCAACCATATATACTACTGGTAGCAATCTATTTCCCTCAGCCTGCCTCGGATCCCTACCCTAAATCAACAATTTCTCCTGGTACAGCTAGAGCAGGAATTAGTGTGGGCAATTGATTTCCAAATTCTTTTTATTCAACATGTAAAAAAAGTAAAGATCATTTCTCCCCTCAACCGTAAAGACAAGGTTATCCCAATTTGTTTGAACTATTCTAGAATCCTTTTTTTTTTCAGCACTTCAAAATTGTACTTAAAGTTTTCCTAAAGTTTACAAATTAAAATATAATAATTACATGAACTCCAAGAAAACAAATGACTATAACTATAATTTTTACATGTAGAAGTACTTCCCAAGCTCTTTCTCCAGAAGTTTGTTAGATCATTGATGTGCATGTGCTCCGCAAGATTTTTAAAGCTGGGGCTATGTATATTATTCCAAACAAAAGGTATAGGAGCTTCCTTTTTGATATTTTGTATGATTTCATTTTTCTTCTAAATTTGTAACTCCCTCAGTTTTCACTCCCTACATAAATCATAAGAAATGCTTTACCTTGATTCTCTTCGATCACCAATATAAGATGATTGCACCCAACTTTTTCAATTAATTATGCATCCACACTTGAATTAGTTCCCAAAAAATTTCTGAAGCTGAATCCAATTAGAGAAACGATGCACTCATTCATGCACTGCAGGCACTAAATGATGTAAGAATTCTTCTAATCTTACCTCCTTAACAGAAAATCCAACAAACTAACACTGCTAAATTGGATCTCGATGCTCAGGCTCAATTAGTCGACAAATAATTATTTGCATGAAGTCTAGTTAGCTTGTTGAGGAATCTGCAAAACATAAAAGAAGGGAAAAGTCTAATTTGGAACTCTGGAGAAGAAGCGAAACCTTTATCTTGGGTGCTGTGTATTTTTTTTTCTTGGGTTAGGTGGGGAGTTAGGGGAGAAAGAAACACAGGCTATCAACAAAATAGGTTTTCCTCGTGCCACTGAATTAGCCAAAATGCAGAAAAAATATAACAACTAATAAAATGAAAAATAAAGTTAACTAAGTCAGCAAAAAATATCAGTACGTATTAAACCTTGTTAAATTTGTATTTTGAAACTTTCTTGAATTAAATCCATACAATTGAAACATTACTAGCATGAAATTCCAGCATAAGAAAATCATAATAAGTAAAAGGGATGAACAAATAAACATTCTAGAAAGCAAAATAATGCGACAAATAAAGCAGAGAATTACGACAACCAAAACACAATAAAATAAAAATTGCTTACAGCGAAGGTAGTGGCAGTAGCTCCAATTAATCCGAATATTACAATAGTGCCTAGCCCCATCTCTCCATCTTCCTCCCCTTTACCTTGATAACCCCTATTTGGTTGTTGCCAAGGATGATCCCGATTCTGTTTATCGGGTTCCTCTTTGCTCATTTTTTCTGCTCGTTCCGAGATAATTAAACTCAGAGATATCGGTACGCTGATGAAAACTGCAATATTTTACCCGAATTTCGATTTCGATAAATTCATCTTCTCTACACCGCCTTCGGTTGAAATTCTGAAAAGCTCGGACAATTGAAACCTCACGTGTCACTTGAAAGTTGAAGCTCTTCGTTGAATGAATTATGCTCGAGTGTTCCAAGCCGCTGCTTTTGTTTGGTTATAAACAGAGACAAGGTGAATGAATAGAGAGAAATCGCCAGGGTTTAGAGATTGCCAAAAGTCTGAGAGTTGTATGAATTCATGGACTTATTGCAAACGAGTTATATGTGGATGAATGGAAATTATTACAATCTACACAAATTAAATGAAGGTATAAGCTGGGACAAAGGGAGCTGTGTTCACTCGCGATATATGGTAGCGGGTTACACCGCCAGCCGTGAACATTTTGGGGGACAAGGGAGTGGACTAAGGTTAGATATTTTAATTATAAAACTATATTTTATAATTGCTATTTTATCTATTGTTTTATCTTTCTGTACATTTTCATACATCTATAAATAGAAGATTGTATGTTTTATTTTGATTATCAAATCAATAGTAAAAATTTCCTCTCTATAATTTCTTCTCTTATCCTTCTCCATATTATTCAATAGGGTTAATTTCACAAATCGTCTCTAACCTTTGAGTTAATAATTAACTGGATCTCTAACATTTTTTTCGACCTCTTGGGTCTCTAATATTTCATAAATTAACACGATAAGTCCTTTTTATCACTATTACATTAACTTTTTCATAAAAATGACTATTATATCCCTTAACTTTTTAATTTTAAAAACAAAATATTTAAAAATAATAAAGAAATTAAAAAAAGAGGAAAAACCCAACTCTAACATTGCTTAATGAATTCGTGTCATGTAATCATCACTTAATGAATTTGTACTAGGTGAGAATGTCACTTTTTCATCTCTCTCTAAAATTGCTATTTTTGTTAACTAGTCTGTCTTTAGCATTAATATATAATATATGTGTATCTTCCTCGATTGGTCAAACAAATGTTCATGGATTAGGCCAAATTGCCATACACAAAGTGTTGATATCAAATTTAGTCTTTGACTCAACAAACAAGATTTGTATTCGCAAGAAATTTGTATTTGAATCGACTTGTGTAGTTAATGTGTAAAAGCAAGGAATGTTTGCAATAAATGGAAGAGAGTAAGTGTGCCAAAGACAAGAAAAATGGGGTTTTTTCTGGGCCTCCTCCTTTTCGCCTTTGTTTGCCTCTATTTATACTACCCTCTTTACTAGCATGGGGGTGATAATTACATGCATTTAATGCAGGGCCCATATAAATGACCTATACGTCATGTCAGTTGGGATTTGACCTCTACTTTTCAACTAATGACTACTTAAGTCATTTGTGGGACCGGTCACCATCACCTTGCATTTAATGCTAAAGTCTCATCAGCCGTAAGTGATAAGGTCACTCACGTAAGTTCCCCAGCGGGTACTTAGCTGTCTTGCTCGTCAGGTCGCAGTGTCGGGTTGGGGCACTGTGAGCTTGTTAGCGTTGCGCCCAGACGTCCTAAGCCGCAATAACATAGGAATGGAGACTTGCCTTAGAGGTCGCTGAAACGGGTTCTTTAGGTCCTTTGGTATTTTGGTCGTTAGGCCGTTAAATTGGATGAACCTCTCGTAGCCGGCTTCTAATACTTTTCGACCGTTGACCGTTGTTGACTTTTGGCCCTTTGCGACTTGATGGCTACAAAATGCCCCCTCAAGATCGATGTTTCTGATCTTCAGAGTTAGCGGCCTTGAAGTTTTGCTAATAATTCCCTTCAAACTTTTCGCCGCTCAAAATTAGACTCTTTAAATTTCGAAATGGTTGAGATGGCGCATTTAGCCACTTGCTATTCTTTTGCTGGGATGGCATGTCCAAGGGACTTAAAGGTAGTAATCATTAATTTTATTGCTGCCCTTTCATTTCCTAAAGCATCACGCACCATCACACTGTACCCAACCTTATTTATATTCTTCCCTTCGCCTCTTTTTTTCCCTTGCATTTCCTGTACACTTTACAGAAAGGTTTTTATCTTCAAGGGATTCTTGCTTTCTAAGGTAATTCTTCTTTGTAATTCCTCGGATCTCTTTGAGTAGCCTTAGGTTAGCGAAATGATGACTGGAGAAGGGGAGGTTTCT
>CAVNYN010287610.1:0-36535 GCA_963692815.1 Nyctanthes arbor-tristis | reverse complement strand
GAGAGAGAGAGGATCCATACCCATCTAGCAGTAATGCGTTCCTTCAGTTCCCGTTTTGGCTCGATCGGACGCCTGCCTGTGACCAGTTCAACTAGTAACACACCAAATGAATAAACATCACTCTTTTCTGTAAGTTGATAGGTTTTGAGGTATTCGGGGTCTAGATAGCCAGCAGTTCCTTTAACTTGGGTGGAAACGTGCGTCTCTCCTGACTCACTGTCGGCTGCCAGCCGCGCAAAACCAAAGTCGGCTACTTTAGCTCGTAGGTTCTCAGTGAGGAGAATGTTGGACGACTTGATGTCCCTATGGATGATTGGATGATCTATAAACAAAACATGAATCAAAATTAAATTTCCTCTGATATAAGAACCAATTTAAATTTGCTGACATTAAATACTTACCTGTGTACATGTGGAGGTACGTAACTGCGTGTGCCACGTCTATTGCGATATCTAGTCTTGCAGCAAAATCAAGAACATCACCATTCAGACCTGAATCAGGAAAGCAGAAATGAGAAGTCAGGAATGGAAGAAACATTTAAGTTTTAAATGATTACTGTAAGTTTAGAAGAAACTCACAGTCCAAGTGTTCTCTCAGGGTTCCATTAGGAACATATTCGACCACGATAATCCTTTCATCTCCATGCTCCAAATACCCGTAAAATTTTACAAGGTTTAGATGTTCCACTTGTGCCAGTGTTCGAACCTCAGTCTGAAACTCTGTCCCTAGATGTTTATCATAGACAATCTGCAGAGAAAGAACAACCTTAAACTATAACTCTAATGTACGATGTGACTTCATATTTCATCGACTTCAAACCTTCTTAGCGCGTTTGACTGCAACCAGAGTTCCGTCCTCTAGCAGACCCTTGTAGACTGTCCCAAAACCACCTTGTCCAATTTTGAAGCTAGGTGAAAAGTTCTTGGTGGCCTTGTAGATTTCTTCGATGGAATACTTAGTACTCCCGGGTTCTCCTGTGTCCCTTGAACTGCTGGAACTACCATAGATGCTTAGATATGTTCCGCTTCTCCTCTTGCTACCAGAATTCAAAGTGTCCGACTTATCTATAAATCAAAAATTAATTTACCTCTGCTTCCATTCCAAATCATCAAATGAAAGACATTGATTTCTAATTTAACAAAATATCAGAAATTCTTCTGATTCACAAGTGATAAATCAATGGAAATAAGTTTATACAAGACCCAAACTTCTTTCACAAATTCAAGATTACTATCTGATCCAATCAAAACTATTCTATAATATCATTACCAGTCCTCTGTATTCTTCCCCAAATAAGTGAAATTCAAGAAATAATCTGATCAGAAAAATCAAATCTCACACGTCGAATTAAATATATTTTTTTCATCATCACCCCTAAAAAGGGAAAGGAAACAAGAATTAATCTAAGCATATTACCAAACAGCTCAAGAACCAAAATTTACCTTGTCAGGCAAAATTACACAGTAAACCCACACAACCAGCGCTTGGAATCAAATTAATGATCTACCTGAAGAAGCACTGAAGTTTTCAGAATTTTGAGGCGGCGACTCTGGAGGAGTAAAACAAGCCACCAAAGCATCCGCCATAGAACGGGCGGCGTTCTTGACTGAGTTTTTAGTGGAACCGGTGGTCGACTTGTGGGAAGAGGTCGAAGCAGTGGAAGTCGAATAATTCGAGGAACTCCGGGAGTAGGCCAGCTTTTCCGGCTCTCCGAAGCCGGATCTCCGGCGTCGGCCACCACCAGACGATGGACTTCCCATTGCCAATAATGCTTGCTGGTAAGATATGTGTCCGTCTAGATAGAGGAGATGGCGCGTAACATTTGTAACAAATTTTCTTATTTAACTGTCGACTTTGACTTTTCTTGATATTAACTTGGCCACTTTTAGGTGGCTAAACTCGTGGCAATTTTATTTATTTATTTTGAGAATAATTCTGAAAATTTTCAAACATAATGAAACCTTTTTTCAACAATTCATGTGACATGTAATTTTATAATAACTTTTTAATTAGATAATTCCAGCTGGCTCTTGTTGAAAAAGGTGGAATGAAATTTCATTGGAGAATATTCAAGTTTTTTTTATATTCTTCTTTTTTTCTTTTATTAATATTTCAGAATTACAAGCAGTATTCAAACAACAAGAATTTGAAAGTGACTCAACTTATATCAAGGCTGATTCTAACAACTCTTGGACAGATTATGTAATTTTTCTAAATCGATCTTGAGTGTATTGGAACATTAACTTGTGCAAGAGAATTTTTTATTTCAAGCATATTTTCCCCCAACCAAATGAGTTTTTTTTTTTTTTTTTTGCAAGGAATATTGGTTTATATTAATATCATGGCGCATAGCTCTTTACCAATGAAGAAAAAGTTAGACAAAATAAATATGTAGTCTATGTCATTGTCATTAATTTAAAAGTGATGTGTTATGTCAAAAAAAATATGATTATACTATGTGTCATTTTTGTTTAATTTTTTATATCTATTTTTGTTCAAATAACATAACTCATAATGAAAACACCATTTTGCCTTATAACCCATCATTAGCAATTAATTTGGTTGGACTAGAATGCCTATCTATAGTGGACAAAATTTTCCACCACACTCTCCCAATTGTGAGAGACAGAGAGAGAAATTTATGGTGTAGTTACCGGTCAACGTCAACCATTTACTAAGTAGTCCCCAAAGACAAAGACTTTATAAGAGCACAGCCAAGTCTTTAAGCAATAATATTTTCAAATATTTTCTTTTAGAAATTTAGATAGTTGATCCCAAATCTATCATTCTCCTTGTATGTTGGCTTAAATTTTTGAAAAATGGAGTAATTACAATGCTTTTCATTATAGTAGTACAACTTGTGTCAATGGCAGAATTCCCCTAACCATGTGTTGAGTTAGTACCTGCATCTCGCATATCAAACTAGAGGAACAAGCATTATAGATGAAATGTAGAATAAATTTTAAAAGGCAAGGCACTTCTTTTAAAAAGATTGGAATCATCTTGCTATTGGAGCAAAGGCTAGGGACCAATACTATACTTCTTTCTTGAAAACAAGTACAGTAACGATTCTACTTTACCAACGGTCAACTATATTGGTTAAGATTAGCTAGCACCGATCTGAGTTGAACCCAACATGCTTCTTTTCAAATATTTTGCATAAGTCGGCTCAAATGCATATGGTGGTACATTGTTGTCTATGTAGTTAAGGCATAACCACATGAAGAAAGCAAATAAATATTATTTATTTATTGTGTGTATTTTGAAAGAATTTTTGTAGAAGAATTGTCTCAATATTGCATATCTAAATCAAAGCCGGTACAAAACTTTTGAAGCAATCCAAGCCCTGAAGCTCTTAGTGGTGAGAGGTTGGGGAATAGCCATTTGGCTATTTGAAAGTGCCATTCTAGTTTGATTAAGTTAATAATTATTTCTCCAACAACTCAGCAATAACCAAGTATCTAGAATAGTCGATAATTAAATCCATTATTGTATCAATCCTTTAGCATTACAATCTATCCAAGTTTGAAGCAATTCCTTGTACCATCTCATATGTTTAACTTTATTCAATATATTGCCGGATTCTTATATGAGATGCTCCAAACAAGAATGAACTTCTCAGCAAAGCTTTTGTCTTTAGAGCTTTGAAGGGAACAAAATTTTTTTGTCAATTCACAAAATCAATCTAACTGTGTAATCTCTGATTTTTTTTTTGTTTTGGTCAGTGTGGTTAATCAAGTTGTTTAAAAAATTAATTTTAGATATCGTTCACAATGTGTTTTGGACAATTTAAATTATATGTTTTTACGATATATATAATTTTAGAGCAGTTCTAATTTGTTAAGTCTCTACCCCTTCTCCTTCCCCTCCTCATACAATCTATCTCATAACTATTGACTAGCAAACCTGATACATTAGTTAGTAGTTTTAACTAACACTTCTCAGAAGCGTTAAAAAATTTTCACCTACTTCATTGCCGACATGTATGTATGCAACATAATAATGTGTTTAGAATATTTATGATATAGCTGTAATTTTTTCTTTTTTATCAAAGCTAAATTGTATTTTAGAAAACAAAATTTCATATTTTAACCTATCACAAACTCCAGAAACATAATATCAATTATTATGAAGTTTTGGACGGCATTGTTTCTTAATTGACAAATTTTTTTTTTGGTCCCATTAATTAATGGAGTAAACCTCGTAATCGTTTGTATGAGATAATATCAAATGGTCCATCTAGATTCTGAACAAATAAAGAAAAGATTATAAATCTTGCGGCAGAGGTGTCGTGGTGTAGTTGGTTATCACGTCAGTCTAACACACTGAAGGTCTCCGGTTCGAGCCCGGGCGACGCCATTTTAAAATTTTTGTGTACTTTATGTAATCTGAATATATTGCATTCTGGTGAAGAAGGCCAGCATGAAGCTGGTGTGGTGTTGGTGGTTATCATGTCAGTCTAACACACTGAAAGTCTCCGGTTCCAGTCCGGCGCTATCTTGAAAATTTTGTGCACTTTAAGTAGTCTGACTATACATTTTTCTGGTTAAAGAAGGTTTGATGATGAAATGATAAAATAATGGTTATGCAGATAAACAAATTGTTAACCACCAGTCAAGAATGCTTTAAGTGCCCATCTAAACTCACACAGATTAGTTTTCCCTTTTTTTGACTTGTTGAACTCGTGCTTTTCCTGTCCACAATCCTACTGTTGCATTTTTGGCCAAAGACTTCCCTTTTTCTCCCCGAAAGTTCAGAATTCGAGCAAAGGATAGTAGTAGTGGAACCCCATTTTCCCTTCTTTTTGTCGTACTCGTTAGCCGCCCTCCAAAACCCTTGCCTTATTTCATCCAGCCAACTGATAAATAAACCAGAATTCTCAGGTAAAAATATCTTTAGGAGCGCCTGTTTCATGGGTTCTCTTGGGGATGTAAGTTGAATTTAATTTTTATGGGTAGATTGTGGAAGCCATTGAGATTTCTGCCAGTGTGTTGATTCATAATATGTGTTTGTTTAAAAGTGTATTCTCAGTGGTTTTGCAAGATTACGTGTAGTTATTGTGTTTATTGTTTGTCCTTCGGTTCTGTGGGAACTGAAGATATTCCTTTGTTATTCTGACTGTTGGGGGCTCTACTTTATGTCTTGTGGTCTCTTGGGCATGGTTGTAGGTTTCGGAAAAGTACTCTGTTTTACATTGAAATGAAAATTTGGAATCAATAGTCTTGCAGCTTTTCAATAATTCCAGTCAAGACTCAAGAGTTCTTAGGTTCATTGGAGTCAAGGGCATAACTGATAGGTAGATATTTCTGTTTGTCTTCTGAAATTCGTGTTGATGGAAACGTTTAGTTTTCGTCAGTTGACAAGGAAGATTTTCGGACTTATATGCATGCTTTTAATACGATAGCATTCTGGAACTTTGCTTGTTATGCTTATCTAGTATGGTTGAATGCCATTTTCACTTGTGTGGTATTTCACCAATCAAATTCATCATTTTTTTTATCGTGGGCTTTCATTCACAAGTAAAAGAAATTACCTTGAGCACATATTTGTTAAGAGTGTCTCGCTGTTTTAGTGTATAATGGTGAAAATTCACTTGGACTAGCAGTCCTAGTTGAATTACGCTGATCAAGAATGGAAGGGAAAGAATTAATACAGTAAATAATAGTCTGCTGTGTGTAAAAGGCAGGTAAGACGAGGATAACAATGTTTTGGAGGCAACTTACACAACTAAACCAGTGGATATTTGACGGGAGTTAGCTAGGTTTAGCGTAACAACTTCATGCAACAGTGATTTCTCTCCAGGAGGGTATGGCAGGATGTAAGGATAAAATTCTTTTGCTGCTTAGACATAAAGGAAGCGGAATAGATCCATGTGCATAATTGTCAATATCTGAGTGATGAATTGCCTCCTTTTTCCTATTTGTCTCTTTCTCTTTTATCAACTTGTTCCTATGGATCATGGTAGGAATATAATTAAAACAAAAATGTGTGTAGATCTTAATTAGACAACAACAAAATATGGCATAACAAATCATGAGTTCCAAGCCAAGGCATATGCTTATAATTTGTCGATCCGATGACAACATTTTGGTTTACTATATTTTTACTGTTCCATGCTGGCTTGTTTGTAAAGAAATTGTTTGTATAATTGTATTTGTAGGAGCTTTAGAAGAATAAAGGTGAGAGTTTCCTTGAAAATGTTGTTTATTGGTTTCAAGATGGTGTGATTGTTTGAAAGAAAATGCTTGACTTTTAAAGTATAATAATTCCATTTTTAATCTTTCGTTGGGTGCCTTTTTGTGTTATCATTATTATTATTTATGAAGAGTTAAGTGTTTCAAGAATTAAAACCAAAGGGAAGCAATTATATATATATATATATATATATATTTTATTCTGTTAGTTCATTGAGGCACTTTCAGGGTAAAAGATTTCATCCAGCTTTACTAAATTTGGGTCTGTTTTCTGCACATTTGCATGTTTTGCAGTTTGGTAATAGCTTATTTTGATCTTGTCTAGTCTTTTCGTGTTATTTCAACTTACTGGAAATTGAAAGCTTCTTGAAGCAGAATGCTCTATGCCTCTGATTTTCTAGCATCTTACTGTTCTTGATGCTGGCAAAAGCATCGGGCCCAAAGTATCAGAACTTGGAAGATTTTAGTGCTTAAAGCGAAATAACTGCAGGAATGGGTGGTTGCTGTTGTTCTTCGAGAAAGCCGCAGTTTCATGGAACACCAATATACTTTTATGTAAGTGATTATATTTCTCATATATGAGGCTTGCTTCAATAGTTTCTCTTGTTAATACTTTACTAGATTTTTTCCCCTCTTGTGTTTCTTAGAGGGTGTTTGATCCTCTTTATCATTTCTCTTTATAATCTCACCTACCACTGATTTAACCACCAATTTGACAACTGTTCATTTATAACCCCAAATTTCAAACTTATATTAAATCTACACCACTCATTTCACCTCTTTATAATTTCTCTTTATGATTCAATTTGGATAAATAGCTTCAAACAGCCACTTAGTTTTCTCTTTGCATCTCTACTTAAGCTCTCATAGTTCTTTGGATTTATATGGCATCGCACATTCTTTATTATATGAGATCTGGTAGCCTTCATGATAGTAACTTCCCTCATAACAGTCAGCTTTCTTTATTAGAATGGACAAGACTTCATGAGCTGTCTGGAATCATAGGTTTGGATTAAAATGCTGGATTCTGTTAAGCTACGAACTTCATTTTCTCGAGGAAGTATAATCCAATTACATGGGCAAGAATGCTGATTCCTCATCTCACATTAGACTGGGTTCGATTGATGACTATTGAGATAACCATGGAAACTTAATCTCTATTGTTAAACTTATTATGTGTTTAGGGATTACAGATGAAAAAGACAGAAATCTTTGTGAATTTAGTACCAGCGTGAGACATGAACCTTTTGCGACGTTAAGCACTTTGAGGGTGTCCAGTAGGTAGGGAAAGAGCCATTGTGGAAGGTTTACTGCTGTTTTGAAGTTAAGGTTCTTGCTGTTTGTTGATGAAGTTCTAGGTTCTTTCCGTTTGTGAGTGAAGTTTAATCCACTCCCCCTCTTATTTGCCAGAATCTATAATCATGATTGAATAATGATACACATCAACACCAATTGCGTGCATTAGATATTTTCTTTTTATCTTACGTCCTTCCACACAAACCAGGCCCTCTATTTTGTCATTGAAACTTATCATCCCTGCCGTATGGTAGAATAAGTTTCGTTTTTCTGCTCTTTGTCTTTGAGAATGTCATTGAATGTGGCATTCATTTATTTTTCGCTATAACTTTCAAGAAACCAACTATTATGCAGTGCCCACAAGATTCAGAAGAGCAGGAGTCCCTCACATCATATGACAGTGTTTCTACTGCACTCACTCCTGGTCTCTTGGTTGATTTAAGTATGGATATGTCAGTTCCTGACACTTTTAGACCCCCTCCTGCACCCCTGCCATATGATATTGTTATGGGGCAACCAGATGTTGAGTCTGGGCAAGTGACAATTAACGGTGGTAGTTTGGAAAAGGCTAATTGTGCAGATCCCAAAGAAGTGAACTGCAGAATTCAAACTAGTTCCTTTCCACCCTCACCAAGGAAGGCGGGAATTGAAATTTGGAAGACAAATTCACCCAATGTTTCAACAAATGAAGAGGATGCTTGTCCCACTTGTCTGGAAGGTGTGGAACCAAGGCTTGAAAAATTAAGTTTCCAAATATGTTTAAATATGTTAACTTCTTCTTACTTTTAACTAATATAAAGGTATTTATTCTGAGAGTAACTCTGATACCAAAATAAGTAATTTACACATTCTCAACTTTCACCAATAATAACAGTTATTGATTCTCTTTAAATTATATATGTTCACCTTTTCAGCTTAGCCATAGTTTATCACATTTTCATAAAGCCATTTGTTAATAACACACCATTACTGACAGAGTCAGATGCATTTGCTGCTATGACAAAAATTTTCACAACATTTTATGGATGCAGAGTATGATGCAGAAAATCCGAAAATAGCAACTAGGTGTAATCATCATTTTCACCTTTCCTGTATACTTGAATGGATGGAAAGAAGTGAAACGTGCCCCATATGTGATCAGGTTTGCTTAGCTCTTCATTTATGCTTGCTACGAACAAAACTGATTTCTACGTTCATTTTTCTGGTGCAATCTGTTCGCTTAATTTTGACCCTGGTTGAGGGAAGGCACTGAATTTGTCTGACAATCTGCACCACCTTCATATGACTATCAATTACATTGGCAATATTGCAGCATTGTGCATCTGTTGCCTCAGTAGCAAGTTATTGCAAAACTATTAAAATGAGCAAGTTGGAAACTGACCTTCCGATGGAGATCCTATTAAGATATATAATTATAGTTTGAGTGTATTTCAATTTATGTTCTAGGTTGATAGAAATTAGTATTAATTGATTCCTTGTTAAATTAAAGGTTTTATCTAATTAGTTTCGTATTTCAGTTATGTTAGGTTAGGTTAAACTCTATATAATATTTCTCCCTCAGTCTTCTGATTCTCTCTCCTTCCCCTCTACTATTATTCTTATTCTTGACTTGTATTCCGTTTGGCATCACTATCAATTGTAGTTGCAAAGATATCTAGGACTGAGTTATAAATTATAACAGTGTCCTCGCAGAATGCCTTGCTTCACATTGCCAAGTACCTGACTAAAAGTTAGGGGGGGAAAAATCTATTTCGTAAAAGTTGGATATGTCATAACCACTGAGATTTGGGTTTTCCATAATTGGTAAGTTTTGCCATAAGTTTCAACGAAAACTGCAAAATTTCCATTATGAATTGGTAGAGTTATGAATAGATTTCCTAAGCCGAAGATGTTCTGGTTAAATTCAGGCCCATTTAGTTGCATGCTTCTGTTTTAAATATTTGATTCTTGACTTTGCAGAAAATGGTATACAAAGCTCTTTGACGCCCTTTAGAGGCAAGTCTTTCGATTGTCTGAGATTGGAGCTTGGCAATGTGAATGATAGCGTAAGCATTTTGATCATTCGCTTATTTGTTTCCTTTTCGAGGTTATTGCCAGCATATACTCACTCATCCTAGTTTGATATAACCTTGTAAATAAGCTGCGTATGTATTTCAACCCCTTTGTGCTTTGCACCATTGGTAGATTTTGTCGGAAATATGCCTTCGTGAAACCCCAGACAGCCACCTAGGCATCTGACCTTCCCAAATTGTGGCTCCGTCCGTCGACTACAGACAGATCAGCATTGTAAGGATTAAGGATCCATGAATTATACAAAGCTCCATAACAATTATCAACGTTGTAAAGTTTATGTACTGAATATTTATTGGATAATCTTTGTTACCATGTTCTGTTACAGTGTAATTTTGTTTCTTATTTTGTTTCGTATTGAAGAACAAAAATAGTGGCCTTTTTCAGTTTTCGTTTACTTTGTCCAAGTGCAATGGAGCTGAGGTATTATGGTAAGCCTAAGGAGTTTGAGACGAAATGCGAGGGAAGGGAGGTGGGTTTATAACTAAGGGTAATTTGCATTAAAGGTCCCCTAACCTTTGCATTCATTTGCACTTCTGTTCTTGACTTTTAAATTTTGACCAACAGGCCTCTTAGCTTTTGAAAAATTAGCACGATCCATCCAAATGCAGGTATTTAATCACAAATATGCTAGGGTTTGTTCTACAACCATTTAAAAGGAATTCTATTATAACTAAATTTGAAACTCACCTCAAGTAAAAGTACAAAATTTAACAAGATCGGAAGAGCACACGTCTTTGAAAGTTATTTAAAAACATTATCATTATACATGTATCATTTTTTTTATATGCACATATCACTTATCTTTATTTTTTATTTATTTATTTAATTTTTTTTTTGATATATTGGGGAGGGGAGGGCGTGTGCATGTGAAGTTCGAATTCAAGACATCTTACCTGGAACGTGAGAAACTTAATCACTATAACACTTGTTCAAATTACTGTAACATTTATCTTTACTCTCATATATAACATAAATTTAAATTTATTTCAATTATAAAGGATTTCATTTAAATATTTGCCAAACATGCTTTAACATTTTATTAATGATCAAATATAGACATTTAAATGAACTGCACTAATTTTTCAAAGCTTGGGGCCTATTCGTCCAGACTTAAAGATTGGAGATGAAGTAAAAATGAATGCAAAGGTTGGGATCCTTTCTGCAATTTACCCTATATAAGCTAATTATAGTCAAATTTGAATGAATTCTGAGTGTTCTGTTTACTGCCGCAAATAGAGCCGAATGGGGAGCTCTTCCATTGACAAAA
Source organism: Nyctanthes arbor-tristis (assembly GCA_963692815.1). Taxonomy (NCBI): domain Eukaryota; kingdom Viridiplantae; phylum Streptophyta; class Magnoliopsida; order Lamiales; family Oleaceae; genus Nyctanthes; species Nyctanthes arbor-tristis. Next base: position 25,705 of record CAVNYN010287610.1, on the reverse strand, counting down.
TTATGGCTTCTCCAAATTCATCAAGCAAGAAACAGAGTTCAAGAAACCAAATCTGATTTTTCGGTTTTTGTTTAAATCATATCCGGGACTAATTTTCTATTAACGAAGAGGATAATCTTCAAATTGTGTAAAGATTGAGGGGGCCAAGGAAAATGGAGGGGGAGCATTGGAAAACAATGACTCAGCCTCTACATCATTGTCACCATTGTCGTCACCACTTAAACTCGTATTGGAAATGGAAACGCCGTTGTTCGATGGGAAATCGTCGTCCGACGAAGTGGATCTTCACGACGCCCCGTCCACCGTGTTAGTGTATGCTGAGGGTGGCGATTATCTACCTGTGCAAACGCTTGATGATGTTAAGAATTTGTTCTATTTAGAGTCGATCAAATTGTGGGCTATTGCAGCCCCCATTGCCTTTAATATTGTTTGCAATTATGGGATTAATTCGTTTACAAATATTTTTGTTGGGCATATTGGAGATGTGGAGCTCTCTTCGGTTGCTATTTCTTTATCAGTCATTGCGAATTTGTCATTCGGATTTTTGGTTAGTTTCTTGAAACTCTCCCCGATTCATGTTATCTCTCTTAGTGGCACGTAAAAATAATGTTCGCACAACAAAGAGTGTTGTTTAACTCTGATCACCTAACTTCATGAATTTATAGTTTTATGTTAGACACCATGCTAAATTAATGGAAATGCTAATACTCCCTTCGTCCCACAAAGATATTCCCCTTTTATTTTTCACATAAATTAAGAAAACTTAATTAATCTTGTTGGAAATGTACAATTTAAAATGTATTTCCTAATACGTCCTTTGGTTTATTTAATATCTCACTTTAAATCTTCTTTATTGTTGATTACCATGCATAATAAATAGTGGTATTTTAGAAAACTAAAAAGTTAAGCAAGGAAAGGGGAATATAATTTGGGACGGATAAAAAAGGAATAGGGGAATATCTTTTTGAGACGGAGATAGTATAACATTTAGCATTAGCTAATAATGTCAAGTTGGAGATACATGAAGTACTGAAGAAACAAACTTGGAAATCTAGTGAAAAATGGTGACACTGAATGTTGGAGGAGGACCTTGTTTTTAAAAATTTTGTTAGGTAAGAATGGGTCTTGAACCATTGTTTGGTGATCTTCATCAAAAAATCACTGTAATTCATAATAACAAAAAACATATCTATTCTTACATGCTCAAATTAACAGCTTGGAATGGCGAGTGCACTGGAGACATTATGCGGGCAAGCATTTGGTGCTGGAGAAACAGAGATGCTTGGAATATACATGCAAAGATCATGGTTAATCCTCATTGCAGCCTGTTTCTGCCTATTGCCTCTTTACATATTTTCAGTCCCTGTTCTAAAACTCCTAGGCCAAAGACATGACATTGCAGAAGTTGCTGGAGATTTTTCCTTACAAATTATTCCTCAGATGTTTTCGCTTGCAATAAATTTTCCGACACAGAAATTCTTGCAAGCACAAAGTAAGGTGAAAATTCTTGCATGGGTTGGATTTGTGGCCCTCATTCTGCACATAGGTTTATTGTTTTTGTTCATCAGAGTTTTCAAATGGGGATTGGTTGGTGCAGCAGTAGCCTATGATGTTTCGGGTTGGGGAGTTGCTTTGGCTCAGGTTGTGTATATCATGGGATGGTGCCAAGATAGCTGGAAGGGATTTTCTTGGTTGGCTTTCAAGGATATTTGGGCCTTTGTTAGGCTTTCTATAGCTTCTGCAGTGATGCTTTGTTTAGAGATTTGGTATTTTATGAGCATAATTGTTCTTACTGGTCATCTTGAGGATCCAGTCGTGGCAGTTGGATCTCTTTCGATTTGGTAAGTTGCTGGTCCTTGTGTGTGGATTTTATTTCACTTTCTCATTGTGTTCCATATTATTATTCATGTCTTAAAATATAATTATCGCCAAATATTCAATGCCAATTTTTTATTTGCAAAACATCCTTTCTGTTTTTTTTTTTTTTTTAAAGCACTACAGGATATGCTCTTAACAAACTTTATGTTGATCGCTGACTTACTGCAACTCTCCTTCTTTACCTCTGCTTAGATCTGAGTAGGAATGATATATGCAGATTTAAAGAGAAAGGGGTAACTGTAAATAAGCAAAACATGGCTTATTATGGCTCCGTAGAATTTATTTTCATCAGATTCTCTTGTATATTTAGCAATAAAACAGATTGCGGGGTATAAGGCCCTACCCTAAACTACTTGGTTTTTGTTTTTGTTCTTTTGCCTTTTACGATTTGGTCATTTCACTTCTTGTTGCCTCCTATTCCGACAGTCTGTCATACCTATCGGTTTATAGTTTAGTTGATGCATTACGAATTCTTGCATGAGTTTTTAATTCAAAATAAATGATTTTCTAGTACATATATCAAGATGCATATAGGTGAAAAGTAGTTAAATCCATAATTAGACATTAATTACATTCTACTGATCATTAACTAAATTGTTCTAGCATGAACTTGAACGGATGGGAGGGGATGCTGTTCATTGGAATAAATGCAGCAATAAGGTAAAAACATTCCGCTTTCCCTGTCCATATGCATATCGCCCCTCTAATTTTAATAAAAAGCACTTAATTCTCTGTTGCCCCTTTACTTCCCATTCAGCGTTCGCGTTTCTAATGAACTTGGATCTGGACATCCAAGGGCTGCCAAGTATTCAGTATTTGTCACTGTCGTTGAGTCTATTTTCATTGGGATCATTAGCATGATGATAATTTTAGCAACAAGAGATAAGTTTGCCATCCTTTTTACCGACAGTGAAATAATGCAAAAGGCTGTTGCTAACTTGGCTTATCTTCTTGCTGTGACCATGGTGCTCAACAGCGTCCAGCCAGTTATATCAGGTATAGAATTGGATAACCTTTTAAATGGGTCAACAAGTTCTGTAATGTTACCTCCGAACTTTTGTTGAAATTTCATGTCAACTATGATTCAAGTATGCTCTGAACAAAAATTTGGTTGCAGTTGAGTCTACTTTTTCGTGTCTGTCTGATTGGAAAAAATGATGTTGAGATACTAGTAAATAATAATTTAGGCTGCCACATTGACATTGCAGAGAGTCACGGTAGTGACGGTGCTGGACATGGACAAAATGACCATATTGTAATAAATGTTTTGAGTTCTTTAACTTCATTTATTTGGTTTTCCTAACTCAGTATTGAGGACTAGCTAATGTTTCTACTTTTTGTGAATTCTTGAAAATTTCTGCAACAGGAGTTGCTGTTGGGGGAGGATGGCAAGGACTGGTGGCTTATATTAATCTGACTTGTTACTACGTTATAGGACTCCCTGTTGGATTTTTTCTTGGTTACAAGACAAGTTTAGGTGTTCAGGTAAACCATTACCCCCGTCAAATTTGCCAAGAACTTCATATTCTGCACAAGCCAGAAGTCGTCATATCTCTTAGTTCTGCAGCCACTCCACCCCCGTACTCCCAAAAGGTTTAAACTTTTAGCCCGTAATTGTTAAAGCACTTCTGAGTTTCATCTTGTAGGGAATTTGGATGGGGATGATCTTTGGAACTTTTCTTCAGACTGTGATTCTTCTGATTATTGTCTGGAAAACAAATTGGAATGAGGAGGTAAGATCTTAGTGCCTTTTACTAAGGACACTTGGCACAAACACACTCTAATTTGCCATTGGGCTGTGCTCGTTGCGGCCTCACCCTTGTGCATGAATAGTTCAGTGTCTAAAGATGGAGGTTAATTTCTAGTCACGAAAGACGAGAAAGGTGCAAAATTATGGAAAAAGATAGGATGGCAACTGTAATGTGCATGTTTCATCTTTGATTACATGCAACTGATACCCTTTTTCTTGAATTGCAGGTGGCACAGACGTCAGAAAGAATGCGAAAATGGGGTGGGCTAAATGATGATTCAGATGTAAAGTAGAAAAGGGAAAAGAAAAAAGAAAAAAAAAAAAATTGAGTCTCTTCATGCTTAATAGAAATATACCGTTGTATAATTTCCAGCATCCCTTGGCGCTTCCACATAATTAGGAGTAAATATTTTTAGTGTATGTGGGATAGAATATTAGGCAATGAAGTGAATAATATATTTGTCTTTTTTTTCCTTAATAAGTGATGATACTCCCACCTTGTTCTGTGTAGATTTTCTGAAAAATTGATCCTTTTCAAGTTAGAATTTTAATGTTTAACCATACAATTTACTTTTAGCTAATAAGTTTAACTTTTCAAATCAATTTCAACATGTCCTCTAAAAAAATCAAATTTTCCTCAAAATCTCATCACTTGTAGGTTTTAATGCATGATCATGCCCAAAAATTTTAAAACTATGGAGTCCATTTACTCATGTGTGTTTACTTTACACCTGTTTGCTGTGAATAAATTATTAATTAATGAGATTGATCAAACAGATTATTAGTTAAAAATTGATTTGTGATGACTATTTTAGAAAATCGGTAAATTAAATGTAACGGAAATGAATTTTCATTTTTTTTATTGCAGGAATTTCCATATTTTTAGAATTAACGCAGGTTTGAAATTTTTATTTATATTTATTATTAGTAAGGGTAAATTGGAGCAAATGTCCACAACCTTTGAAACCATTTGCAATTTTGTTCCCAACTTTTAAATTTAAAACTAGCAGACCTCCAACCTTTGAAATTGGCGTTGTTCGACCATTTGCACTTTCTTCCACAATTTTAATATTTGGACTAACAGTCCAAATAAATTAGTTTTATCATTTAAGCGTTAGGGTTCATTTGGAAACCATTTATTAACGGATGCTATTATAATTAAAATTGAATTTCAATTCACATCACGTGAGAGCATATAAAATTACGCGTTTATAATAATATATTATAAGCATTCTACTAACTCTCTATAATGAAATAAAAATAATTTTTATGAAAATAAGTTACAGAAATTTTTGTTGTAGATGTGGGTATAATGACTGGTGGATGTGAATAATTTGATGAAATTCACTTTTGAAATAGAATGTATTTGCTAACAATAACAGGGACTAAAAAGTTTGTAAGCCTTTTGAAAATTTTCCCCACAAATTAGGGGTATGTTTGGCTACTATTTGTAAATGTATTTAAAAATTAAATTTTTGACACATAGCAGCACACTAGCAAGCCACATTTTTTATATGAAGTAAATTTTCAACTCATTTTAATTATTAACCTCTCGTGACATCATTGAATGACATCAAATATAAAAAATTTAAATTTTAAAACCACTTATTTATAAATTATCTCATTTATAAATAGTTGTCAAACATAGTCTAGACCTAAAAGGCCCACAAGCCCATAAAGTCAAGAAACCGTTGATTACAGCTATTCATTGACCTACTATAGTGGTGTTTTACAAAAATATGCTCTCTCCATCCCTGACCTGACAGTGTTAACCTTGGTTTGGGATGTGACTTATGTCTTGTTAAAAAAAAAAAAAAGCAAAAAAAAAAAATTAACATATATACATATATATATATATAATTATTTGTGAGAGCATATGGTTTGCAATGAGTTCATGGTTTGCAATGAGTTCGCAAAAAAATGCTCTGAGAACAAATAAATAAGGGGAATAAAAGGAAAAAATCAGACAAGGACTAAATCTTAAATTTAGCTAGCAATGTGTTCTACAAAAGTACCCTTCTTCCAAGCCTAACCCAGCCCAAAGTATATCCACTCTATATATAAGAGCCAGTTGAGAGTTCACTGTGTCCGATACGCAGTCATTTTAGTCCTTCATTCTTTTTTTTTATTCATATAAATTCACAACAGCCCGGCGAACGACACCATTTTTCATTCTTTCCTCTCCAAATCCCTAATCGTATTCCTCCATTCCTCCATCTCAAGGGCTAACAATCTCTAAATCTTCCATGGTTTCTTCTTTATTCTCTCTTGTTGCCCGAGATCATTCCAATCACATCACACCATGGAGCAAGACTTTCTTCAATCTCGGGCGCTCATTCGATTGCAGGGGTAAATCCTAACGTTTATTAGTTCCTATCTACTTCACAATATGCCATCGTTGTCTTTATTTCGTCATTTAACAAGGCTAAGCACTGTCATGTAACGTTTTGCAACAGGTTCGGGACTTTTAAAATTTCAGTTTCTATGTTTCGTTGAACAAAACTGAAGAAAGTTCTTGGACGAAAAAGAGAATACGATTTGTGAAGGATTTTAGATTGCTATTTGGGTTATTGTGTGAGCTGGGGGTATATTTTTTTCTTATGTTTTCATCTCGTGCACTTCTAATAGATCTCAGATTGTTTTTAAATTTTTTTTCTTTTTGTGCATTTGCAGACATTATCAACAAAACTATTTATTTTCTCCTAATATTAGAGGTGTTCTTGAGGAGGCTGAGGACTCTGTGATGGCTCACCACATATGCGGGTACTTTTGAGGGCTTATCTCTTTTGCTCATTATTATCAAAGTTGTTCTATTTGGTGCCATTGGCTTCTCCGACATAGCCCCTTTCCTTTTTTAGGTGCTTGGGCTATATTATCATTGTTTTTTGTGTTTTATAGAATGATAATTTTATGCCTTTATTTATCCATCTTTTTCAGATATTTTTATGAGTTTATGGATTATTTTTAGTTTTTATTTCTTGCTGATAATTTTGGATGTGTTTACTGATTATTGAATTATTTGCCCTTATATTTATTTTCTGGTTCTACCCCAATTTTATAGTTTACCGCTATATTTGTTTCTATCATAGCAATGTCATGTTTTCTTCTATGACCCCAACAAAATGTTGTGCATTAGTTTAGATCACTCCTATAGACCTTCGGGTGTAAATTTGTTTCTCTACAAATGCTTTAATTTTGCATTAATATGAGTATTTCCTCTTGAGTTTGTTTGATTTTCCATTTGAGAATGAATTTTTTATCATAATGCTTGTTGGCCATGAGCGAAAATTTTGATTGCAGCCTGCCAATTCATTATCAATGGAGAAGGTTAAGTATTTTGTAATGTCTTAAGTTCTTGGGTTTTTTACAAAATCGTTTCATGTGTTGTTTTCTTTTACATAAATTTTGGATGCACATATGGTTGCCTGGTTCAAGAAACTTGAAGAAATTAGTCTATTTGTCCCTTGAATGACTCGCTTTTGCTTGTGGGGTGTCTGGAATTTCAACGAAATTTCCCGTGTAAGATGATTATCTAAAACTTCTCCATTTGCACTCATGGATGGATCTGATTTATGTCTCTATATTTGGTGTTTTTTTATTTAAATTATTTCTTCCTAATTCAATGGCTCCAGTAAGTGAAAACATAATGGAATGTTGAATGAACAAAGTGAGGAATCAAAGCCAAACGGGAGCAAAGTTTAACAACATGCTTCTCGAGTTGAAATTTAGAAAATTTATCAGTCCAAGGCCATAGGCGGTACATATTGAAAATTATTGGCCTTTTTTTTTTAATTTTATTTTACTCCAAAGAAGGTCTTGTTTTCTAAATACAAATAAAAAATGTTTTAAGTTGGGTTGGGAGAAACCGACAAAAACCTTTATATAATGATGAGTACATAACTTGAAATATTTTCCAAGAGCTCAATTGGAACTTCTAATTATCAAAGAGCATCGAAAGATCTTTCTGAAAACTTTATTTTTTCCCCCTTCATTTGCTTATGAACTGGAAGATTGATGGGGAGTTTTAATGGATATTATGGATTTCTCTAATACTTTCTTCTTGTTTTTCCCTTTTTCTATTGATGAGTACTATTTGTACATATAACATGATAATCTTCATTTTACGGAAAGATTGATAAGTTTTGCGTCAATGATTTTGAAGTTTTTGAATAATGTTCTTAGATTTTGGGATGGATAGATTTTGTCTGTGTGCTAAATGAGCATTACTTTATATTATTGTTATTGTTGTTTCCTGTTCTTTACTTCTTGGGTGTAATTTCAAGTTTTTTAATTATTATTGATGGTTTTGCGAATATATAACATGTTGTAAGTTTAAATAAAATAAGTTTAGCTTTGTAAACTTGTTAGCATCTCATTGTATCTACTCTTAGTTCTATAAACGATAAATTTTTTCCCTCTTAACCATGAAATCTACTGCGGTCAATAGGGACATGTTGGAACTTGGAAGAGAGATATTTAGCCAATGTCAACCTCATCAATAGCATTTGAAGAGCATGGATGTCTGGAAACTTGAGGATCACTAATATAATTATTGAGCATCAACATTTTTCTTTTTATTTAGAGCATCAACAATTTTAATTGGTGATTATTCTTCCAACTTATTAATTATTGTATTGGTGATTATTCTTCCAATTTATTAATTATTGTAGAATTTATAAGTACATCATCATTTTTGTTATAACATTTTGTTGTAGCGATAAATTTATAATATATTTGTCACTGTAGGGCATTAACACTTGTTCTGATCTCCCACAAATGCCATGTAAAGTTTGCATTTGTAACTTCTCTTACTAGATATGGGAAGTTTAACCAATGTTTTGCCCATCTAAATTAATTCAAGTGAAGTTTGTTGATTCAATTAAATTACCCCATGTGGATTTATACTTCAATTGCAATTCGTTGGCTTCTATATTTTTTATTTTGCATCTCAACTAATAAGAGAAGTTTAATTAAGTAACTAATATGATTACTTCGCATCCAATAACGAAGTTCAAAAATAGTTCATGTTAGTTATAGATACAGCATGTGTCGTCACTAGTATATACTAAGTACCTTCTTTTCAAGAGTCTTCCTATCTGCAAGGAAGCGTCTGCAAAATCTTTTATAAAAAGAGGGTAAACTCATTGTATTACCTCTGAATTATTTTTCTTCAATCACATAATACACAAAGGTAAGATGGTAAAATCATTATATGTTGTTAAAAAAAACATTTATAAAGATTTTCTTGCAAATAGTGTGTTTCTATTTCCAATCCTAACTCGCTTAAAACATAATATCAAGTTATTGTGAAAATAACCAAGAGCCTATTTAGTATAATTTTTAATGATTTTTTTTTTTTTTTGCGAAAATGTGTGGTCAAAATGTCATGAAAGATTATGAGAAAATGCAAAGGGTATTCTTTTAATAGAAAATTATGTGGTTACGAATAAAGTTTGACTAGTTGATAAACATTTTTAGCAAATTTTAAAAGAGTGAACGAGCTAAATTTCTCATAAGATGTCTGATTTTCTTTATGAAAACACATTATAATCTCAAATATCACTAGTTTTATAACCATTTATTTTTTTAAAGAGACAACTGTTCATCTATAACAACAAATTTTAAACTTTTATTAAATATATACCACTTATTTCATCTTATTATAATTTCTCATTATAATTCAATTTGAATAAATAGATTCAATCATCCTCAAATCTTCTCAAATATTTACAATTGCCATTGAACTTTAATTTATTTAATTGTCATTGACTTCTAACAATATGCTGACTCGCTCTCTCGAAAAGTTAACGAATTAATTTGAAATTTTTACATGTACTATGTTTTCACAGTAGGATACGTAATGTCTTCAAAACCAACGATTGATGGATAATCACACATTCAATTAAGTTTATTGCCAATTTGATAATTCATTATATTTGATTGGAGTGTGGAAAAAAATTAAAATTTATTTTCTATGAGAAAATGTTCTCCCATCTTCCTCAACGCGGATTCATTTTCTTTAATTTCAAGGAAAATATCCAATTCTTTTTTTTTTTCCCTAAGATGAAAAATATTTTTTCGTTAAAACTTGGATGGAAACTAATATTTTCGTGGAAAATAATTTTCCAATCAAACGCATAATTCGGAAAAAATTATAAAGTTCTATAATCATAAAATATATCAGGACAAGATTGCGCGCGCACACACAGAGATATATATATATATATATCAGGACAAAATACCAGCACCCTCTTGTTTTACAAAAATACCCTTATCCTATTTTAACCCAACTCAAGACCCAAGTAGTCAAATAAACCATGGTTAACCACATAATTCCAACTATAAATAATCCCACAAACCCTTAAAAGACACTCAACCTCTCCACACCCTCTTCATTTTTTGGGATATATTTTGGATCTCCACTACACCCCCAACCCCACCTTCTCCAATTTTGCCCTAATAAATTCTTCCTTCCCATCTCACCCCTAACCCCCATACCCAACTATTCAATAAAGTGGGAGTTTTTGTGCTGTGGCAAAACTAAAGGCCAAATTTTTAGGCAACACAAAGGTCAAGAATCACAAGAATTTGACATCAAGAGAGGGAGACTACATGACTCTTCCCTAAGGTCCAGTTGGGCACTACCCTTGAAAATTCAATTACTGGTACGAATGTCTCTCCCTTTTCCCGATACACTCCACCCCAAACCCTACCCCACCTCTACCGTGACTTTTTTTGGAATTGTTTCTGTAGAAATAATAATGAAAAGAAGCCAATTTTTTTCACTCTTTTCTTCCTGAGTTATCGCCCTTTCTTAGAGAGAGAAATAGCGGCACTTGAAAATTTGAATTTCTTTTTTGTTTTTATTTTTGTGGAATAATAATGATATGGGCTCTTTGGATTTTTTTTTTTTGTGTATCTAAGCAGTAAGCAAGAACCAAGACTCATTTTTATCTATAGTTCAATGTCAAAATTTTCCCGCTAAAACGCCAACCTGAATGCGAATTGTCGTCTGCGCTTCCCATTTTTACCCATGTTTACACGCTACAGTGTGTTCTTTATGCACCTTAGTTTTGTGATCTGGCGTGTGTTTATACGACGGTAATGTGCTTTTGTTAGGGTCTGAATATACAAAATAATGACAGGATTATGCAAGAAAATTGCCGGGTCTCGTGTAGAAAGCTTCAGTAAACCCCAGACAGTTCAGAAAACAGAGTCCCATCGAAGGAGCTCCATTAATATTGAAGAAAAAGCTGATAAGAAATTCAAGTGCTTATTCAATGACTTTCTCGAGGTTTTTCTTAAACAAGTCTCAGGTGAGTCGAATTTCAGACCATTGCCTCCATTGATTTTTGATGGGCAGGAAGTTGATCTGTTGAAGCTATACATAGTTGTCAAGGAGGGTGGAGGATATGAGAGCTTGTCAAGAAATGGGTTATGGGTTTCAGTGGCTGAAGATTGTGGATTCAAATTGAGTATTGGTGTGGCTTTAAAGTTGGTTTACAATAGGTACTTGTACAAACTAGATAGATGGTTGAGGGATAGTATTTTGGTTAAGAAAGACGAAAAGGTGGGGCTTAAAGAGAGGGACATAAGTTTATGCGGGCTTTCCATGGACTTGAATTCAGATTTGAAGGGTTTTATGTTGGAAATAATGGATAAAAAGAAGAAAGAAGGGGACTTTATGAATATAGATATTAAAAAAGATGAATCTGGGTTTGAAAGTAGCGGAAGCAACTTTAAAAATCCGGGCTTTTTGGAATCAAATGGAAGTTATAAGAATGAGGGCATTGTGGTAAATGAGAAAACAGAGCAGAGATGTGGTACTCGGAATTCAGATGAGAACAAAAGTGGCATTATTGGTAGGAAGAGGAAGCGTGAGTGCCACACAGCTCTGAATTGGATTAGGAAGGTTGCGAAGGATCCCTGTAATCCTGAAATTTGTTCGCTACCTGACAGGCAGAAGTGGAAATACTATGGCAAAGACCAGGAATGGAACCAGATTCTGTTGGTTCGCGAGGCAATGCTTAAGGAAAGGATCACGGATCCAAGTTGTCAACAATCAATTTGGCAGCAGGTGTACATCCTATTCACTCTCGTCTGTATTGTTTGATGCTCTAAGGCTATTTTTGGTACACCATATTATATCAGATAAAAACTTTAGTGCCAAATTACATTGATGCAGAATCTAGATGATATTGAGGACAATATGTTTCTCATCCTAAGTGCTATTTCTGCACTATCTATCTATTCTAGTGTAATTCCATTTAATAACTTTACATTGTGTTGCTAGGAAAATCAATCAATATTATCCTCTTAATCCCCTGTAATACCATCTATACAATTTTCAACCAATCTAATCCGTGTACTAAATATTCCCTAAAAGGATTTGGTCATTAGTATTTTACTTTATATTGTTTTAGTTATTGCCATCTTTGGTTATGATGCATCATGGTCTAGTCTTAGTTTCATACGAACGGCATAAAGATGTGAATATATGTTGCTAGAAAATTGCAGCAGCTAACCCTTTGCAAATATATGCACGTATGTTTACATTAATGATCTACTAACTTGGTCGTTGATTGTTTGATAGTGGCGGTTTCCAAATGTCTAAATTTATGGTGGTGTTTGCTGTAGCGTTTAGGCTTTATGTTCCGTCATTTTGTGTCTTTTCTAGGGCGTACTTGAAGTTACCATTTCACTCTCAACTTTGGCAGCCACCTTCTATTTATGCTTTTCCATTTGAGTGTTGAGTTAGCCTTTGTTAGCCCCTTTTTGTCATAATAAAAATTACTCAAACCAATCGTATCCATATATTTCATGACACTTAAATGTATTGCATGAATCTTCACCATTCAAATGAACAACTGAACTTAAATTGGTACCAAAAATCATTGTGACAAACAAGAGATAGAATTCCAAGTTGAACTATCTTTGTCCCTCATGACAATTTCTATCCGATTTCTCTATCAAATCTTTGTGTGTGTTAGCTCTTGTTATAAGAGGTAATCAACGTGCAATTTGAAAGCAATGTTAAAAAGGCTAACTACATACAAGGTCTGTTTTCTTTACAGGTGAATCATAAATTTCTAGGCAGTAGCAAATGTGAACTTCACCATAAACCAAAAAATATAAATAAAATTATAATATAAATTTGTGGCTTGAGTTGCTATCATAGGTGAATTTTGATTAGCCGGGAAGTTGAGGTGTGGGGTATAATAAAAAGAATAAATTTTATCAAGCATTTCTTTTCAACCAAGAAAAAATTATTCATAATCCCAGTTGGATAGTTAGCATGTAGATGGACTTTCAAATATCTAACCAAAATTGGGAAAAGTACTAAATTTTTTGAAGAATTTGAGGTGTATGCCTCATGCGCATAATTAATAGCCACTTAGCCTCAAAGAAAATACCTTAAAGTACTGCCCTAAGGAAATATTAGAACGCCTAAGCGCTCAGACTGAGGCACAAGTTAGTGGTTCCTTTCCATACCGTCTGAAAAATAATATACAAATAGTGAAAAAGAAACTATATCCCCTGTTAGAAATCACTTTCTATTTTGAAATAGATTTTGCGATCTAATGAATTATGGAGAGTTGTGTATAAACGTGGATCTCATGTGATATGTGGATGGTAATTTCTTTGACCAAATTGTCTTAAAATATAATCTGTTTGCTAATATAAGTACATAATTTGGCTTCTTCACTTCTCCGCCAGTAACTTCGATGACAATGCTAAACTTGTACTACAGCAACAAACCAACTTGTTATTGAGATTTTTGAAAGGTAGGTAGAGATATGAATTGAGCTTCTTGGGTATGTTACTTCTTGTGTAGTTTCATGGCATCTAAATAGATTTTCCGCACCCTTGGTTAAGGGTATAATCCTTGTAGTGATAAAAGTTGATAAAACATTGCTAGTGTGTTTAGTTTGATAAACTTGAGCAAGTAGGTGCCTTTTGATTGTAGTGTGAACTTGACTAACTGTTGCATTATGCATCAAATGAAATGTTTTAAAATGTCTTAACTGGGTAATAAGGCACTTTTTTCTTTGTGATGCAATACATATGCCTCAATATTAACCAACAAGTTAACTAAAAAGTTATAGAACAATTGTTTTTGCCATAGCCATGCTGTTGTTCAGATTTGTGAACCTTTTTTTGGTCTGCCTAGCGTCCGGTGAATGAACGTGTGGGGTATAGTGGAAAAGAAGAAAGTTTTCCAAGCATTACTTTTCAACCATAACATATATAAAAGACAAAATATAGAGAAATAAAGAGCAAAAAATCAAGAGAATGGGAAAAAAATAAATAAAGTTGCCGAAGTAACCTCTTTGTGAACTTACTTATGATTACAAAATGGAGGCTTGGGATGCAAGTAACAGGGTTCGGTTTACTTTTCTTTTTTGCTTTTTAGTTTTCTTTTTTTAGTTGTGTAGTGGCAAAAGACAAAATTATTAGAAGCCTACAGATTACCTTTGATCTTTTGAAAAAAAAGGGGAAAAATGAATATACCCAAGAATATGAGCTGCGTGCCTCATGCTCTTGAGGTGTGTGGCCCACCAACTAGGCGCGGGCCTCAAAGCAAATGCCTCAAAGTACCTTGCGACAGTATTTATCAGGCGCGCTTCAGTGGCACCTTTTCCTATAGGCATGCAATTGTCATGAGGAATGTGCAAAATTTTAGTGTACTTAATTAATCTCTCAGGGATTGGAAATAATTTTCCAAAAAGATATTGCTTGTTATCCAAAATGACTTTGGCGCAACAGGAGTTGCACAAAGGCATCTGCTCATGTCTTAACTAGCTTCGCCACTCCCACCCCCGAGTGAAACAACTGCCTTCACTAGCTTGATAGTGTATTCTTTGTTAATTTTAATCATGCAGTCAGCTTTTGCTTTGTTGCAAACTGCACAATATTATGATCAGTCGTTCCTTATACCATGCAGAAGAAGCAAAAGATGCATCCAAGCATGTACGATGATGAAAGTGGGTCTGAGAGATTACGATGCAGCCAGAGGCTCATTTCTGCTAAGGATTCATCCAGCGTGGCATGGGAAAGAATTGGTTCAGAGTCATCTTCAGGTTCACAGAATGATGAGGATAGCACTGACAAAAAGTTAAATCCCGCAGCAAATTCTGTTGGCTTCTGGTTCAACATTCATCGCCCAAAGCGAATTCCAATAGGTCCACTGTTTCAAGCAGAAATACCAGAGTTTAGTGGAGAGGCTTACAACAGTGATTCTAAATGGTTAGGTGCACAAATTTGGCCACTGAAAAAAGTAGAAGTATTAAAAGACTTAATTGAAAGGGAACGTATTGGTAAAGGCAGACAGGAATCGTGTGGCTGCCCGTTTCCTGGCTCTGTTGAATGTGTGAGGTTTCATATTACTGCAAAAAGGAGGCGTGTGAAGCTTGAGCTGGGCTCTGCCTTTTATCTGTGGCAGTTTGATAGATTGGGTGAGGATGTTGCACGCTCTTGGACGGAAGAAGAAGGAAACAAATTTCAGGATATTGTGAAGTCGAATGCATCATCTCCTGATAAATATTTTTGGGATGAAATTTTCAAGTTTTTCCCTCTCAAAGGCAGGGAATCTTTGGTGAGCTATTACTATAATGTTTTTCTTCTTCAGCTGAGAGATTACCAGAACAGGAATACTACATATGATATTGATAGTGATGGCGAGGAATCAGAATTTGGACCGTTGCGTAACAGATTCGGACAATTGGCTGCTAATTCTCCGGGTTCTATTTTTTGTTCCCCAAAGAAACCTCAGAGATAGGTGCCTGAAAGTTTCTTAGCTTTCATGGATCCTTGCATAAAGGTGAACTGCTGAAATTTTCTCATCAGACCAGTGTTTTCTACATTTTCCTTCACTACAGTAGTCAGACTTGACAAACCTAGCATCTGTATATTGGCTGGACGCAGGCAGCAGTTTTGCATCGTATGCTGAATGCTTAATCTGAAGTAGGGGCATAACAGATTCTAATCTGCTAGTCATGGGTTCTTTTTGGTACTTCTCATCCCGACTCTGTCCAGGAACTGTATCAGTTGCTGTTTTTTTTATACATTTCCCATGTTCTTATATTTGCACATAGTTTTTGAGAAACAAGGTTTCTCAATGCTCTGTTGATATCATGTCTTTCGACCTTTTGTTGCATGTGACTCTGGATGGGGCAGAGTGGCAAAGAAAGATGTACTGAGATTATCAAAGCAACCAAGAATACAAGTCAAATCTCTGTCTTTTTGCCGAACAAGAGCTTTTATTGCTGTTAATAGTTTCCCTTTTTGGATTATTTTGTAAACTGGATCCATGTTTTCCAAATGCTGAAAATGACAGCAGTGTCAACTGAAAAATTATATGATTGCTTTTCTTGGTGCAAGGCGATTTCTTTTTTTCCCTTCCTTTTCACAATCAGAGTCATTTTGCTAACATTGATGTCTTTTGATGATTCTTGATTTGTGCCAAAAATCTGGTCAAAAGGCATTTGTATCTGACGACCAAATATGAAGAAAATTTTCTGGCATTTATAGTGAAGAGATGTGCCATTTGTTAAAAAATAGGGCATTTACTACCTCATGTGGGTGTATGATTGTATGCAATACATAGAATTAAAACTTCACTTGGTGTGTGTACATGTCCTTACGTGGGACGTTGTGTGTCATAATAGTATTTTGAGTGTCTAAAAAAAATTATTAAATATTATTTTAAGAAAAATTCTACTTGTAAAAACTTGAGGTTTTACTACTATTGAAGTGGATGATTTCACCAATTACATATTTACTTGTGAAAATTGAATAGTTGCTTGAAACACAATGCAATAGCCAATGTGTCTGGCATCTAGTGATTTATAAACTACTTTCATTTATCAATTGTCATATGACAGTAATCTTATTATTTCATATTTTTTAAAAGGTCAATTTTTTATTTAAAAAGATTCAATTAATGAAATAATGTCACGTGAAAAGTAAACAATACAAATGTGTGGGTGTGAAATAATGTCAAGGGGAAGAAGGGATGTTCTTATATTTGCATAAATTATAATAACAGTAACATGCATGTGGCCAAGTTGACATGATTATCAGACTAATTATCTAAATTAATAATTTCTATCAATATATATATATATATATATATATCTTGCATAAGAGCATGAGTGGAGCTGCATAATTAATAATATAGAAATGCTTACAGATTACAGAATTACAGGTTATTATGGAAGAAAAAAAATGAGGTGTCAGCGTTTCGAGTTTACACACATTGACACGCTTTACTGTGTCTTCTCTCTACGTGTCTACTCTCGTTGTCTTCTCCATTTACCCTCTGCATGTAACCCTGCTTATATTATACATACATGTTTTTAGGCCGATGATGCAAGAAATCGTCGCTCAGGTCAGAATTGGGAATTTTTTCCTTTACCTGAAATTCTCTGCATTTTGAGGTGATGTATTTTTATTTTCTTGCTGCAAATAAACCATAAAATTCCTCATATAAAGATTGATTAAATCTGGTGCAGAATGAAGTCTGTAATCGAGAAAGGCGACCGATTCGACGCTAAGGCTACCCAAGCCAGCAAATTAGCTTCAATCGATGCGATTATGCATAGGCTGGACGAGGAACACAAAGAGATGTTCAAAGCTTCTTGCTTCGGACAATTTGTTGAGATGAAACGCATTAAGTTCTCCGGGCAGCTTCTGCACCAGTTGCTGAATAGGCTAATTAAGTGCGACAGAGATGACGAGTTATGGTTCTGTTTCAGAGACAAACCGGCTCGGTTTTCGTTGAAAGAATGGGCTCTAATCACCGGTCTAAACTGTGGAACCGGTCCGGATAGCCGGCACATGGAGCTCGTAAGACAAACGAACCGGTTGTTGTATAGATATTTCGAGGGGAAAAGCCACATTACTGTGAAGGAGTTGGAAGTTGCATTTGCTAAATGTCAAGATATGAGAGACAAGTTTAAACTGGGATTGGTCCTTTTTTTGGAGTCTGTATTATTTTGCCCAGATCGGAGAGCTTCAATTCAGCTTGCTGCTTTGTCAGTAGTAGAAGATCTTCGTCTGTTTTACAGCTGCCCGTGGGGGAAAGAGAGCTTTCGGCGAACTATCTCGACGTTCAAGAGAGATTGGAGGGTTAAAAGTAAGGAGCTGAAGAGCAATCCTAAGCCAAACCGTTTCAAGTACTCCTTTCAAGGATTTCCACTTGCATTGCAGGTAAAAATTATAACCAGTATATAATTGTAACGTCTTGAAAATTGAAATTTGAGTTTGAGAACTGATGGTTTTGACCTTGTGAAGGTTTGGGCATACGAGGTAATGCCAAATGTAGGACGTGAATTTGCTTCAAGATTCCAACATAGGGTCCCGAGGATGTTATGTTGGGATGCAAAAATTGCTTCTTCATCTGCTGAGATTAATGATGTTTTAAACAGACAAAATGTAAGACTCTGATGTGTATAATTGTTTCTAGTTTTGAAAAATCATAAGCTGATTCTTGATTCTTTGAGATTATTATATGCAGCTTTTTGTCTATTGCATCATAAGGCCAACTAATGAGGAGACTTCTCAACAGTACATGAGAGATTTCAGTCCACTTGAAAGCAAATCATGTGATAGTAGATTCGATGAAATTATAGATAATCTGGACGAGGATGAAGACGAGCCCCCTAATTTCGAAGAAGCTCCCAGAGAGGGAGAGCCAAATGTAGAGGGTATGGCGAGGCAGTTTGCTGGGGAAGCAAACTTTGGATATATGGACCCTCCATCAGATGAGGGGCCTTCACATATTCAGCAACCTGAAGGGGGCTGTCTCCTGCAAAGGAGTTCAAGAGACGAGCATCTCGGATTGAGAAGCGGCTTACAACCACGGAGCACCATATTTCAAAGGAGATTAATAGCGTTCAGGCGCATTGTGGAGTTACAGAGAAGAAGATTGACATGCTAATGGAGCTTCTTCAAAACTCTAATGCGTCTAGAGGCTTTGAACATCAAAGTGGATTTGAGCATTCGGACGATGAGCATCTTACTGCATATCGGGATGAAAACATATGTCCATTGCAATCAACCATAAAAGAGGACTTGGCTAGAGTATATACCCCTTACAGTCTCATGTATTCTAGAAAAGCAGACATTCCCAACAACGAAGGACAAGAGATATGTTGGGCGGAGGGGCAAGGATTACAAAAAAGGAAAGATTCGACTTGCTTGCTATCTCTATCTGGGACTCTCTTAAAGCAAGGAAAAATTGAACATGTGGATAGCTTTGATCCATCGAATGCCAATGATTTTCACCATTGGCAAGCACAATCAAGGTAACCAGACTCTAATCTGCTTTTGTTTTTCTTTACAATAAGAGTCCTAATTATAAGTTTTCGAATTCTTGTTGTTTTATATGGATGCAGCAAAAGAGTTTATCTGAAATCGGCAAAATGCAACAACAAAAGGTATGGTGACATACTCTCAAGTGGTGGGCGGTCAGTTAACAGGGTAAGTTTACTTCTTTCAATTGGAAAATTTCGACCTTTTTTACAGAGCACATCTTTCAAAACATTACTGTGTTAAATGTTTAATACGAAGGGATTCTGTGAATAGTTGGAAATACTTGTTCTTTTAGAAGGTATAAAAAAAGGAATTGCATGGAGGACTAAATTTGTAAATTCATTAACATACTGATACAAAGTCTGATATAAAGGTATACTTGTTCTTTTAGTTGGAAATACTTGATGACGGTCATTCTGATACAAAGTCTGATTCTTCATCGGATTCTGCTGGCAATTATAGTCGAATTCCGGAAGGTCCACCTTTTCAAGCACATATACCAGATTCATGTGGAGAGGCTTATGACAATGACCCTAAATGGATGGGTAATTTAATTTGGCCACCGCAAAAAGTTAACTTTGCGGGATTCTATTGGAAAAGGTAGACAGGAACATGGACGGAAACTTGATGTCACAAGTGAGGAAGTTGCACTCTCTTGGACAAAAGAAGAAGAAAGCAAATATCATCTCCATGTTCTATTTTCTATTCCCTCAAGAAATCTCAGTTAACCCTCAGATAGGTGCCTCAAAGGTAGTTTATGTAAATAGTTAAAAGTTTTTCCAACTGAGGCAGTGCTTGCTCTCTCTCTTTCATTGCCACCATCCAGACTTGTGAAACCAGTTGCAAGTGCATGCTTGTGAGCTCGGGCAGGGAGTTTCGCATTTGGGGTAGTTTAGTTCGAAGTAGGTGCAAATTTTGTGCTAATCAGTCAATCAGCAGTTCTTTTTGCATTGTGAATATTTACTGCTGATTTTGTTATGTGCTGCTCTTTCTCTTATATATATTTGCACATATGTTTTTATTAATTCATTCCTGTCAGAAGCAATGCTGGATTTACTGGAACTGCAAAGGACTTGATGCAATTTTATCAAGGAATTTAGCTCATAAGCAAATTTTAATAGAAGCTCTCTTTGTAGTGAATAATATAGTACTATGGTATAGAATAGAGATAAATCGCAACTTAACATGGCAATAAATGAGAAGACCAGTCAACTATAAAAGTCAAACTCTATTTTATTGGTTTTATCACTCAATAGATTTAATTTTTATTCTCTCGATGCAAAAATCCACCCACAACTGCAATGGATAAGTGATCATTCTTCACTGTGAATTATGTGGTATCTCGGGATAAGTTGCTCCCTCCATCTTATTAAAGTAGACTTTTATTTTTTTTTTTTTATCCGTCTTAAATATAGATCACTTTTTTATTGAAATGTAATTGAAATCTTAATTTTCACATATACACTTATTCAATTTTTTTCCCCAATCAAACTATCATCTCATTCATTAATTGATCAGAATGTAAAGCGCCAATAATAATTAACACTAAACTGAAAAGCATGCTTAGCTATCAAATGGGCTACTTGATTAGCATTTCTCCTACTGGCTTTAAACCGCACATCATCTAAGCCTTAACAAAGGGATATGACCCGCTCCACAAGAAAGCCTTTAGGTGATCTAAGTTCAGGCTCATAAATAAGACGTATGACGTTTAAAGCATTCGACTCGAAAATCACATTTTTAAACTCCTGCTCTACGACTAACTGAACACCTTTTAGTAGAGCCCAACACTCGCAACAACCCCTGATCCCATACTGTAACATCCATCACGGAGAGAAGCGTCTACATTTATCTTGATCCACCCATCCTCCGGTGCTACCCACTTTGCCATTCCACTGCCATGAATAGAAGTGGACAATTTGTATTTGCCTCTTGCCTGAATACTCAAAAATTCCTCCTGTATGCATGTGCCACCCCAGACATATAATTCCCAGCCAATGATTTCCCTTCAAAAATAAAAGCATTCCTGATAAACCAGCTCCTCCACAGTGCAACAATAAACCACCCGACATTCTCTCTGTCCATCTGCCCCCATGCCTCAAGCAACACCCTCCTCATGTTTCCGCCTTCCTCATTTATACAGTGACCAAAACCACTATCCATCTAATACCCCTTAATACTTCCACACCCAGTTAACGCATGATAATCATCTTCCTCATACATACCGCACCTTTGACACTTATTCAATTTATCAAACAATGAAATAACACCCCTTTGTTTAATGAAAAAAATAAAATAACACTATTAAAGTGAAATAATTAGTAAATAATTATATCGTTCATTAAGAAAATACATTCACTTTTTTTAAGGAAAAAAATACATTCTTAAATTTTACTTTCTCAACACTATTAATCAAACTTTTTGTAATCTTTCTGAAACAACATTAGTTAAAACTTTTCTTAATTTTTGGGGAATTAAAAGAAAGTATAGTTGGACAGGGAGTAATTATGATCAAATAACACAAAAAAAAAACCTAAGTAATTACCTCGTTGTGTTAATCAATGCAAAAGCTATATCAAGAATTTAGCTATAGAGGATAATCATGCCTTGAAAGCATCTCATAATTCCGAAACTCCACTGACGGCGAGTAGCGTAGAAGAAATGAAAATACTACACTACATTGACAAGAATTACAATTCAAGACAAATATGTATGGGCTTGAACTCCATGGACTTAATAAAAACTAAAATTATAAATGGCTGGGACGCCGCCTTGCATCGCTTCTCGTTCTCTTTACAGGATTTGCCCACCCAACGGAGCTGCCACTATTCCCAGGCTGAGGAGAAAGGGAAGCCCACCCTTGCTGGGTATTTTGCAGGCTAAGTCCAACTTCCTTGCCGCCTGAATTTGAGCCCGGACTTCTGATGTTTCTAATCATGCCAGTAGGGGAGACAGGACCAGCTGACCCTTTCCCCACCTTCATGGCTGTCTTCTCTCTGTCTTTCCTTTTCTTCTTGCAGATAACAAGATCCAATGGATGAGTGAGTGGGCGTGGGTCATCTGGCTGGCTAAGATCCCGACTGCTGCTACTTCCAAGCCTCGACTCCTTCTGAGGCATAATGCTCCTTGCCTTGCCGTCTTCAACAGTATGGATGGACACTCGACCCTGCAACTTCTGCAGAGGAACGGGATCAGAGTCCCCCCCCTTCATTAATTTCTGGCGCCTGTTCTGGCCAGCAAGTACCTGTTTTGAAGACGAACCCACGGCAGGTGCTGGAGCAGAGAAAGAGACAGAATTTTTGGCTTCTTGAAAATCAGTATCTGGAAATGCTATCTTCAAGATATCAAAGAATAGATCATGCACCTTCCTTGCTTCTGATCTCACCTATAGCATAGCATTACTTAAGTTCATTTAGCAAACCTCCAATGGGGGCATGCATAACACAGGGAATGATGAGGCAGGTGCAGTTATAATTCAGATTTTGGTTTAGTAAGTCGGTATGGGGTTCCACAATGCACCAAAGCCCAAACATTCCTTTATTTGCCTTTGCAAATGATTTAGCCTCCCTTGTAAAGCAACATTAAGTGTGGACATTGACAATCTTACAATAGAATTTTGTTTATTTTTATTTTTATTTATTGTACAATATAATAAATTTGACACTAATCAAAACATTTATAACTCAGAAGTCAATTCAAAAATAAAATCTACGTGCAATTCTACGAAACAACATGCAGTAAACAATATGAAGAGAAAGCAACAAATGTGTGAAATGATGAAAATGAAGAGCCATACCTCATATGAGAAACCATAATATTGCACCCCACACTTCAACATAAGCTGGACGTCGGAGACGAGCTCCAATACTCCATTGTACTCAGATTTGTCAATGCGTCGATCGATCATCCGCAAGTCCAGAAGGTAATCCCCCGTAACACCCACTGCACTGGACTCCATTCTTTTCCAAAGTTCACTCAGCAGTGGAATTATTAGATGTCCTTCCTTGTCTATTCTTCTTTGGAGCTTGCTAATAACATTCTTGCACTGAAATAAGCCAACATCCATTGAATAAAACTAACCACCAAGAAAGATTTGGTTGCAAGAGAAAAGGCAGACAAAGTGCAAAAAATTCAAAGAGAGTACTTGATGAAACTTTACATGCACAAGACTTGCCACAATTACTACCTATTTAAATAACTACATTTCAGATGATCATTCCAATAGAATATTACATCGACTAAAGGCCAAACAAGATACTCATCCAACTATAATTTCCTAAATTATCTAAAATCCGAAAATATTTTCAAGGGGTACAAAGGGGGGGAAAAAGAGTACAATGTTTAGTTTTTAATCTGCCGGTCCCCAATAGGGAAACAAGAAAGCAAAAGAGAGAAAAACAGTAGTAACTACTAACCAAACAAGTACAGAGCTTGCAACTATCATCTAGATTAGCAGAAGACGTCAATGTGCTGTCTTCAAGCATCAACTGAGATCTATGCAAACTTATTAAAAGCATGTTTTTGGACTTCAACTGATACCATGCGAGACAAGGCATCATCAGTGTGATCATATACCACCAATATAAGTCAAAAGCAAAATGTATATAGCACACATATGCAATCATATCTTGTATTTTTTTAATTTATATATATGCAACATATCACTTATTTTTAACTTACATGTATTCACTCCGAAATTTTATTTGTGTTAAATGTTAAATGATGTACATAAAGTACAGAAAAATATTGATTCCTCGTTTCACTGTGACAAGACAGATAAATAAGAAAATATCATGCAAAGAACAAGTGCAATCAAGTGTATCCCAAGTCCAAAACAGAGTTAATAGAAAATAAATAGCCTAGAACACTTTACCTTTCTCTGGACGACATCGGGCATCTTACTGCCACCACTTTTAGCCATTTTCACGGCTTTAAAGTCCCAATTTTCTCTTGGCCGTTCAGCATCATCATTTGAAGGAGTAGAAACACGATTGCCCCTACCAGATTTAACGAAATCTGGCGTTTTAACTGAATTTGGAATTTTGCTCGAGGGTAAATTCCTCCTGTTCTTGAAGGATGAATCAGTTTTTCCATGCTTTAACAAACTAGGCTCCGCGCAACCTTTAAGTGAACCGTCATCCCTTGCTTGTGAGTCATCCTTGTGATCAACCTGGGATGGCAACTGAGAACCCCCACGATGAATTGACAACTTCTCGCTGTAGTTCTCTTCTGAGCGATCAGCAGCATGCCGTGGACGAAGACGGATACTTCGTTTGCGCTTTATTCTAGGCTGCAATACCTGTTCATCTTCGCCTTCTTCACGATCCTGTATCCAACTACCAGACTGCTGGCGGTCAATATGGGAATCCCCTGAGAGCGCAATTTCCCCTTCTTCCAGTTCATCTCCCTGGCATATTTGAAAAAATAAATCTGCATCTAACAAACTCAAAATACTTCAAAATTTAGCTTCTTAGACAGCCAGAAGAAGGTGTTAAATGAGTCGTACCAACTTCTTGGAGCGGGAACTGGACCTGCCATCTAAGGCAGAAAGTGATCCAAACTTCTGAGAAGATGCAGAAGAAACTACCTGCATTAATCTTCGACTGTGGGAAGAAGAACCGGACGAACCACCTTCTTCGACAATACCATTGTTTCCAGTGTTTTCTAAAGCTTTATGGTATTCATAAGCATCAGCAGAAACGGGACCATCTTCCTCTGAAAGATCTTTATTGACTGGGGCAGACTCATCATCTTCAAACTCCCCAACTTCTCCTTCTTCTTGGACAGAATGTTCATTCTTCTCATCAGAACTAGCTTCTGAAAAATCATCATTTTCTTCATCCAATTCAGTGTAAATTGGAACTTTTCCCTTATGCCGTCCCCTTTTCTTTGGCATCTCGGAAGCCACTTCGCTCGAATTGATGCTGATACTTCCTCCATACAACATATTCTTTGATGGCTTTTTTGATAGATCAGCAATGGTGGCGTTCACTTCCTTAGAACTAGTACGAAGCCACTGCGGAACGTCATCATATCGAGTCATCTCCTCTATCCAGTCAAATTCTGCATCCATTTGATCAAAGAGATCCACTTCTTCTTGACTTCGAGCAATCATGCAGTTTACTTCATGAAGTGTGGGAACATCATGCACTGTCTCTTGATATCTCTCTTCATCATGCAATAGAGTTTCTAAGGTCATTCGCCTCTCTTCATGTGTAGTCCTCTGATCAAATCGCCCCGCATTTATAACTTCATCAGCCATGTCAATCTTGTACTGTTGGATATTATTCCGAATGAGACTCTCAATCGAACCCATGTATCGATCCTTACCAGCAAAATCATCATCTGAATCAACTGCACCTCCACTCATGAACTCATCCTCCTTCTGATGGCTTGAAACTTTGTCAACAACAGATTCCATGTAAATAACTTTTACTTCCCTGGTCTGTCCAATACGGTGCGCTCGATCAACGGCCTGTTCCTCATTTTTTGGGTTTGGATCAGGGTCATATATGACGACAGTGTCAGCAGACTGAAGATTCAAACCTCGTCCAGCAGCACGAATACTGAGCAGGAAGATAAAGCAATCAGTATCAGGACTATTGAAGTCCAAAATAGCAGATTCACGATCTTCCAAGCTAGTAGTCCCATCAATCCGCCTGTAGACAAGTCGTCGCCACTGTAAATATTCCTCCATTATATCAAGAAGTTTTGTCATAGTGCTAAAGAGCAGTACTCGATGTCCTGTTCTGTGAAGCTTCA